>CM044561.2:1730323-1795323 GCA_024416835.2 Perccottus glenii
TCATCTTGGAAATCGAAGATGGCGCTTTTGACTCACTGGGCCACTTAACCGAACTTGATTTGTCCAAAAATTCCATCAACTGCATCACCGACTTCAACCTCTACAACTTAAAGACGCTCAATCTAAGCAAGAACAGTTTGGAGGTCTTTCAAAGTTCCTCTTCTGATGACGTCTATAAACTTGTCTCTCTTGATTTAAGCCAAAATAAAATGCCCCTACTTCCACTTCTCCCTAGAAAGAACAAGCTGGAATACTTGGACGTGTCACGGAATCAAATCCAGAGCATTAACATCACTGGCAGCTTCAGTGGACAGTTCTTAACCTGTACATGTTTAGCACCGCCAGTAAGTTTAACCAAGGACCATACATGTTTCCATCACCTGAGATACCTTGACATGAGTTACAACAACTTACAGAGTCTACCTGAGGCGATCTTTTACACCACACTCTCACTTGAATTCCTGAACATAAGCAACAACTGCATTCAATCCTTTTCCCTGAGCCGCGACCTTCTGCCAAAACTACGAATTCTCAACCTGAGTGATAATTCCCTGCAGACCTTTAGCATTACACAAAACAGCCTATCGTCTTTGGAGGAGCTCTATTTGCAAGGAAACGACCTGACTACCCTGGACTATCAGACATTCCAAAGACTTCCAAACATAAGGCTCTTGCAGCTTCAACTGAACAATCTAGAAATCTGTCAGCAGAACATCTTTGACAATTCAAAGTCTTGTGTTTCATTTGCTTCCCTTCCCAACTTAGAGCACCTTTATCTTTCCGAAAACAATCTCCAGAGACTTCCTGCCAATGCTTTCCGAAATACTCCCCTCAAATACCTGGACCTATCCTTGAATCCAGGCTTGGTTTTGCACCGAGACACCTTTTCCAGTCTGGAGAACTCCTTGGTACACCTCTTGTTGAAGGAAAACAACATCACTAAACTTAATGCCGACTTGTCCTCCTTGACCCGTCTAAAATATGTGGACTTGTCAACTAACCAGTTGACCGTTCTGCCAATGTGGAACCGGGAGTCCTCTATCGAGTCCCTGAACCTCCAGAACAACAACTTCGTCACCCTGGACTACAGCACGGTGCTCGCTCTGGAACATTCCCTCAAGACGCTCTACATGGGCTCCAACCCGCTCAGCTGCTGCTCCAACCTGGCCTTCCTGCACATGGTCCAGCACTCAGCTGTGGTGGTGCCGGACATCGATGCGGTCACCTGTGTCTACGGAGAGGACTCTGAGCCAGTCAAAATCGAGAAAGTGACCCAGGAAATGTGTAAGAACCTTCAGAGGGGAAGTGTCAATGTGATCATGATTGTGGTGGTAGCGCTGGTGCTAATGGTCATGCTAGTACTGCTGATAAAGTGCTGTCAATCAAGAAAACGGAAGCGGAATCAAAGTTTTAGAGCTTAACATTGGTTCATTTGGATTTTCTTACATGACATAAAGAAAAAAAAGACATTGAGAGACCATGGCACTTTTTGGAAGCACAAGCTTTTAGCTACCAGCCGACTGTGTTGGTATCACTAATGAAGCCTGATAAATGTCACATTCACATCTCATTCACATTTTTTCAAGTTGGAAAATGCACGTCATGATTATGTTTATTTAATATGGGACAGTACATCCGTCCATCATGTTCCATTAGCCACACAAGCATCTGTAGAACTATGACAGGGATGGTAAAGAAAAAGGTCATATAAAAGGGCACGTTGACAGACTCTGAGACACATTCAACATACATTATAAAAAAAAAAAAACAACGGACAACACAAGACATGCTGCATATCCGATTGTCCAACAGCCACTGTTTAATGGATTTACAGACAATTCCAGCGACGCGAGGCGTGAACTGAAAAGGCAGACTGTCATGATCTCACATGCATCATCAGTGGAGCAAAGTAGCCCACAGTAAATCTGACTTGTGTCGTGAAATAATTAAGTTAATCTATAAACAACAATGCTCTGACAACAACCCGTCTATGCCACCTTTATTTGAGTTGCACTACTCAGCAAATGTGACTAAATATAAGACTGATGAGGTTCATTAAAACAGGGTCTGCAAAAATAAAGAAATTAGCTTTGGATTAAGCTTGTGCATTAGTCTGGACATAGCTTTTTCAGATAAGCACTCCGAACGTATTAGATCCTTATGGACTGGTCATTATTCAATGTGACGAGTATAACACTAATGACATGATCAGAAGGATGGGCCACATTTGTCTGAGAAAATGGGCTTTTCTTCAGCAAAAAACGAGAAACGGAAAGGTTTCATGAAGCTAACACTACAGAGAGTAAATGAAGGAGACTGGGGTTTATTGAACAATGGAGATATATGAAATATAGCTTCAGTACTGTTTTAGACTGCACTTTAAGTTTGTGTCTGAAGACTGTTAACACTAACAAATGAAGGATGCTATACATAGCTTATTTTTGTATTATATGGTGCTGGCCATTGCATTTTTATGTGGACACTGAAGTTTAGCAAATACAGCCAGTGAGTAAAATGAAGATGTTTCTGTGTTTTTATGTATTTATGATGTTATTTTGTAGACAATGGAAGGATCTGTTTTTGTAAAAGTAATTCTGTGACAGAATATAACATTGGAACTGAGTGGTGCTGGCTGTGCTCTCTTACACATATGGTCATATTTCACTTGATGTGGGACTTATTTTCATATTCATTTTAACCACATTGACCACACAAGAGCCACATCCTCAGATTTGTTTATATGAAGTTTATTTTTAAATGAAATATTAAAATATGTGTTCTCCAAATTTTGCTTTGGTTTCCTGTTGAGCACATGCTGCTCACGTGTCTTTAGTGTCAATGGTGGATTCCAGATGCAAAGTGCTCATTTCCATGTTTGATGGAAACACGTAAAGCTGGAACATCAGAGGGAATTTTACACACTTCCATAGAACCTCTACAAAACAAAGAGGTTAAAGAGCGCGACTGTACGAACACTGGATGCCAAACTTTTTTAGGCATATAGGCATTATTTGGACATGAACAATGTGTTCACACTTAATAAAAGAACTCCAACAACCGAGACCAAATAAGGAGCAGTCAGAAGGGTTATTCCATTAAGTAGGCTCATCTTTGTCTTAGTTTCAATGAAACAGGCTTATTTTGAGTCAGACTAAATTGCCTTAGAAACAAATGCAGGACGTTTAGCTTGGTCCAGAGCCAGTTTAAGGTCAGGCTTAACCCAAAATACATATTTAGCCAACATTAGCGATGGTCAGCACGAGATTGACAATGTTATTCAATGATTAGAGTGACCATATTTCACTTTTCCGAAAGCCTCTGATGATGAAAAAATATGAAAAGATTATGTTCTTTTCAGAGTTTCCATGAAGATACAGCCAATGGTTGAATGTAATGACCGATTACGGCTGGCAAATAGATTTAGTAATGATTCCTGCAGGGATTGGCATTTGTAAACATGGACACTAGGCACATGGTCTGTTCAGAGGTTTTTACTAATTTGTTGGGGATTTGTTAACTCCCTATACCCCAACTCGGAGACTGCGTTCATCTCAATCCAACTTGTTGGCTGTTCCTCAAACACGCCTACGATCTATGGGCGACAGGGCTTTTTCTTCCTATGCTCCTGTCCTTTGGAATTCTCTGCCTCCTGATCTTAGAGAAGCACAGGGCTACGACATTTTCAAAGGTAGACTTAAGACCTATTTTTTTAAATTAGCATTTGATAGTTGATGTTACTTTTAATTGTTTGAACTTTGTATTGCTTGTTTTTGTTCAGCGCTTTGAGAAGTTGCCTTTAAAGGCGCTTTATAAAATAAAGTTTATTATTATTATTATGGGAGAGGGAGGGGGACAGTCCACATTAAACAGGGACAATGATATATGTCCTATATATGACTTTTTTTGTGCATTACCTATTGTTGAACAGCTATTTAAAGATGACTCATCGGGGAAATAAACCTGGAGAACCCTTGATGCTAACATGTGCTACAGTCTGTCTGAAATGCTGCTGTATATGAGCCGGCCCTGTGTTCTCAGACAGGTGTTGTTCAGGTGCATTTACCTCCCGGCGCTGGGACTTTGAGGACTTTCTTCTGTTCTGTTGGGTGTCTAGGTAAGCATTGTTGGAAATTTCTGAGATTTCCAATATGTACAGTCAACAAAAGATAAGCTACTCATATTTCCTGCCCCTGTTTCACTTTCACATTCCAAAATACACAGGAGCCCAGGTACTTCCCTGTCTAATAATAATTAGCAGAAATGACCTAATATACTTTACAAAGATGTTCATTTGAAGCTGTCATCATATTATTTTCCGACTAAATATACTTTGTAAGGCTTGTTTTTGAAGCGCTTTTGGCATTGACTCAGTCTTAAGTGATTGTAATGTTATATGGTGTAACACATATCCAAGGTTTCCTAATACAAGACAGACATCAAAAGAAAGCCACAAGAGTCTCACAGTTCAAGCCAAATGCCCTTTTGAGGGCCACAAGGTCTTGACGCTCACTAAAAGTGTTTCACAATGCTTACCTGATGTAATGTTTCAACTGCAGACTTTGTGACCTCATTCCTGCCTCCTCACAAACACAAACACATTATGACTGTAAAAAGACACCTGAACATAAAGATACAGTATCTGCATTAATAATTATGTTTTCTTTTAAACTCATGTCTCTGGTGGCGGTTAATGCACTAGTATCAATACAAACAGTGAAAAAGAACAGTAGAAAGACATTGTGAGCGTTACACCTGATATCTGGTCGTTTCAGATACAGCTCATGACTGTAGGTGTGGGTAGGAACGTAAAACAACCGGCAAATCAAGAGTTTGCCTTGTGGCTCAGTTTCTTGAAATGAAAATGAACCAAAATGGAATGATACACTGTAGATGTCTGTGGTTCTTCTGAACTTAACCAGACTAGGCTTAATTTGAACATGAACCATGTGTTTACACTTTGTCAGAGTTATTGTTTATTGCCAGTGTCTTGTTCCATCCTCATGAACAAGACCCCAGGACACATGTGCTCTCTTCAAACCTGCAGAGGGCAAGCCACTCTTTTCTGACGAAGGCCTTGAACTCTGAGGTGAGGTTTTATCCCAGCAGCTTCACATTTGGCAACAAAACCAGCCCCGTGCACGCTGAAGGTAACCCTTAGACCAGATTTAGTGACAAATGGCAAACATACAGGAGTCCAACATGCACCCTCCGGTCCTCCTTTTTCAAATGAGGGACCCTGATCTGAGACGGAAGGTACTGTCCCCGACCTCCACGTGATGCAGCAGAGGCTCACACAAAGACTTCCCTCTTATAGACTACCTCAGCCTCTGCTTCATAAATGGAAAGCATGTCAGTGAGATTTAGATTTAGTCTAATAATGTTGATGGAGCACCGCTTGTTCTTCTTGAGGCAGTTAGACTTTTTCAGGGGCCTACCAAAAGTCATTGTTTACAGTTTCCCTGAAAACTTGTCAGACCCAAGGTTTTGACACAACTGTCAGGCTTGGGCTGCTGGTTCAACAGGTCTGCCATCAGATCCTACTCACTACTACCACCTCGTCACTGGACTTTCCAACATAAGTCAACGAGGTCCATCAACATTCTCCAGCCTTTGGTGTCGCCTTAAGAAGAAACCAGAACAAAACCAAGTATGGATGTGATCAGTATTTAAACCTTCTTTTTCTTTTATATCAAATTTGACATTGAAATATTTTCCAGGCCTTGTCAGTGCTCTTTGTGTAGTGTTTTTAGTGTTTTGCTTTAGAACTCAGATGTGCTCGTCTTATCTGCACAGTGTCATGGACATGTTATTGTCCTGAGTCAGAGCGTGAGCTGGGGCTCATTATTGCTGCAGGGTGGGACAGGAAGCTGCCGACGTGCTTCCTGTTTGAAGGGAAAAGCCTTTTTTCACTCTGGGACACAAAAATAGCCCTACCAACTTGAGACTTTAAAAGGGACACTTTAAAACAAGGGTAATTCATTATAGAACAGAATAAAAATTTAAACACATGAAATGTTTAATTCTACATTTAAAGCTAGGAGAGGATTTTTTAGTTTTGTCTGTTCAGTCTGTTCTGGCTTTATTCATGAATTATTTTAAGGAATACAGTAAAGCTAGGGTAGGACATTTAGTCATTTCCCAACAGCTATCTGTTTGGAAGCCTAGTTTTAATAAACAATTAAAGCTAGGGTAAGCAATTCTGGGATGGCATAAAGTCCATTTTGTTAGGTACTTTTGATCGTCACACACTTTCAGACACTTTTCTTTTAGATTCAATACATATTTGTACATTTTAGCTTCACATATATAAAGCTGGGGTAATCCAGCCTGGGGTGACCCCCGAAGGGTAGGCAACACAGCTGGGGTCGAATCTCAAACACATTGGATCATCAATATGTGCCTATAACTACTATTAAAACATTTCCCTTTTTAATAGATTTGAATATTTAAATTGTCATTTCTGTTTTCTGGCACAAACTGGGAAACAAGTGTCAGTTTGTAGGCTTGAGTAGGCTTTAAAACATCCATCCAGGATCAAAACCCCCCTCTTACGTAAACAAAGTTAAAAGTAATCAGTAAAAAGTATTCACTGCACAAAGTTTTAGGTGTGCAGTAAAAGTAGACTAGTGCACCTTTAGTTTAGTAAAAGCACTAACGTGTTCAAATCCCACCCAGAAGCTCTGTGTGTGTGTGTGTGTGTGTGTGTGTGTGTGTGTGTGTGTGTGTGTGTGTGTGTGTGTGTGTGTGTGTGTGTGTGTGTGTGTGTGTGTGTGTGTGTGTGTGTGTGTGTGTGTGTGTGTGTGTGTGTGTGTGTGTGTGTGTGTGTGTGTGTGTGTGTGTGTGTGTGTGTGTGTGTGTGTGTGTGTGTTTGAATTAGAACAGTAGTCCACATGGTGAGGGTCTGTGACTCAGGGTTTGCACAGGAAACCCTCGAGGAGTCTTTTATCAGAGCGGTTAAACACAGCCACATGTCCAGACTGTGTTTATGAAGCTCTCTGTGACAGTCTCCACA
Source organism: Perccottus glenii (assembly GCA_024416835.2). NCBI lineage: Eukaryota > Metazoa > Chordata > Actinopteri > Gobiiformes > Odontobutidae > Perccottus > Perccottus glenii. The sequence continues at coordinate 1,737,336 of CM044561.2, forward strand.
ACACTCTTCACAAGAACAATGTAAAACTATTATATTAGAACTAAGCACTCGCCCTGTGGCCAACTGTGGGACAAATGATGATGACGTATTTATTTATTAGTTTATATCTCTGAAATGATCAGTGTTCTCCCGTCCCAGCAGTCACCAATCACATCCCATCACCCTACAACAAGAGCACAGCAAACTCTCTTGCCAAGCAGGAAATTTATATAAAATCTATTTTAAAAAAATGACCAACTTATTGCCAAAAAATACTAATAGATTGCATCAAACGTAAGGCGTTTTCACATTTGACCAAGGTCCACACTAAGAACTCACAGTATTCTTTAGGTTCAGGAACATTTGGTTTCTCTCTACAGTTTTTAAAAGTGGACTTTCCCTGATGCTGTGATAACTGTTGTCATGACAACCAGGGGCGTGCCATATGTAAATGTGTTGTCTCTATAAAGGCTCATTTTACAGTTGAACTGGAGAAATACGCTCGCTCTTCTTTTTCAAAACGCACTTTCAAACTAGAAAAGAACCAGAACCATGGTCCACTGAAGCTTTCACACCTGAACATCTGGGGGGACTATCCTGGATAAAAATAAATAAATAAAAAAAAACTAGGCAACAGTTCTCTTGAAAACTGAGTCCAGACTTGTTGACAAAGATAAATGTTACTTTTATTTGAGTGGGAGCTTGTGATTGTCCAAAGCTTCAGCCTCATCGATTAAAATCCTTAATAAAGCTTAGATTTCTTTTCCACAAGATGATTGCTCTTACACAGCATTTTAAAGACCTAGATTAACCCATACTCTACAAAAAAGTCTTTGTTTATATTAATCCTATAGTTTCTGTAGCTGTCTTCAGAAGAAGTTTACATATTTTTCAGTTAATATTAATAATTCAGTTAAAATAAATAAATAACTGGATTAAAAAGAATATATTCAGTTATTAACTTATATTTTGTTGTATCTTATATTGGGTGCTGTTATTGCTGTACACATCTGCATGTTTTCACAAGGTACTGTAAAAAACGACACATGAACACCACATGTGTACGGTGAGTAATCGTCTAACAAAAGAAATCATAGGGACTTTTCTCGGCTACAAGCTCGTGAGTAAATGGTCTAGAATTTCATTGAAAAGCGTCTGATTTTCCTTCAGCCTGAGGTGTTTCTAATATCTTGCTGTAGCAGAACTATTCAACACCAGAGTCCATCCTGCAGATAGAGTCAGAAAACACTCTGAAGATGAAGGTGTCTGTGTGTGTGTCATTGACTAGAAATGGAATACACAATGCTTAGGTATGTTTCCATAAACGGTGCTATTTACCATCGCAAACACTATTCATCAGATGAAATATTCTTTCTCATCTCACATTAGAGCTGCTGTTTGTGTGAAAGAGCACCAGGACTTTCAACAGCTGTAAAGTCCAGCTGTAAAGAGCTTTCCTGTTGCCCTTTGTCACATTTCAGCCAGTGTTTCTTGTTTAGAAGATAAGCAGCAGTAGAATCAGAGCGGGCCCAACGGGAAGCCGACGCAGAGCCTTAATTGGAAGCAGGCATTGGTCACTTTTCCTACTATTGAGTCATCACATAACATTGACCTGTGTTTATGACAGAGCCATCCTGCAGAGATGAAGGCTGACGTGTGTGAGAGGGGCTCTGGAGGAAGAGCACAGAAAGCCAAATGGTGCACAGTTTCTATTTATCCCTCCCATAAACATCTGTCTGCCTCCTCATAGCATTACCAGGACAATGAGAAACATGTAAACAGTCATTAAATGCACTTTTCACTTGTACGACAGCAACTTTTTTTTTACTGAGCCAGAATCCACAATCATCCATTTGTTTTAGATTTAGTTCAGAGCTTTCATTTCACTTGGTCTGTCCACAGTTTGAAGTATAACTGCTGTTGGCTTTGTCATGTTCTCTTTGTCTGGAACATGACTAAGACTCAAGCTGCCTCATAAAGTGTGCCCTTGAGCTGTGCAGGACGGCTCTGTGATACATGCAGCTGCACTCCTTCTATTCATGTGCTCTGTATCCACATGGACCAGATCCTACTTTGTTACAGTTGTTGCTGATCAGTGCTTCATTTGTAAAGCTGGGAGGAACACAGAGGGAGCACATCTGGGGAGCAACTACAGCCACCGTCCCAGTCTGTGGGGGGGTGGAGAAATTGCATCAGGAAGGGCATCCGGCCAAGCTACTCGTGCAAACTACTTTACTGTGGCAACCCCTGGATGAGGATAAACTGAAAGGCACCATTAGGTCCTTTTAGAAGGAAAAAAGGTTAAAAAACATATATTGCTATAAAGACTGTATAAGAGCTTTTTGTATCTAAACTATGCCCTTTTAACAAACCAATGGCAATTTCTACTTTAACCTAACCCTAACCTACAACAACAGAATCACATCAGATTTTCAGGCCACATGGACGTTTAGTTTAACACACTCTTCCTGAAAAAAGAGGTGCCATGAAGGTGAGTGAATAAATGGATAGAATGCTTCTTTTTCTATTTTCTTCTCTCACAAAAACAATATAACAAATCAAACAATTCTGACACCTACAAGGCATCTGTAATAGATATTAAATTTAAAGTCTTGTGATTAACCAATATAAGTCAACGGCTGGGGCGCCTCGATGTCTGACCTGTTACAGCACATGCCACATGCTCCAGTCAGGGTCAGGTCATTCCCCTCTCTCTCTCACACTGTTTCTTCTACTATCTACTGAGTAAAGCCATATATTCATTTAAAAAACAACAATAAAACAATACAAACTATCAATTAAAGGCAATAAAGCCTTAAATTATCTATTAACACTATGTTCTTGGAGGAGGCTCAAAGCAGATTAACAGGACCAGGCCAGAGGAAGTAAAGAAAGAAAAGTAACCTGAAAAGTTCCAAAGTAGTCTGGCTATTGCTCAATTAGGCTAAGTTCACATTCGTACAAATAATTTAACTATTGGGTCTTCTGCTCAGGCTGATGCTACAGTCATGTGGCTCACACTGACTCATGTTCCAAAAGCAGACCAAACCACACCAGCACCTGATCAGGCTTGTGTTTTTCTGCTATATCTAGTCTGTACAGTATTGTATAAAATAATAACAGTACAATGTGACTAACCAGAATAATCCAGGTTCTTAGTATATTTTTTATTGCCAAGTGTTAAACAAGTTCCCAGTAGGTGCAGTAGATTCTCAGAAAACAAACAAGACCCAGCATTCATGATATACACGCTCTTAAGGCAATTGGGGTAATTGGGCAATTAGTTCAAAGGGGTGTGTTCAAGAAATAGCAGTGTGGTATTCAATCACTGAGGTCATCAATTTAGTGAAAAAGCAGGTGTTAATCAGGTGAACCTTATTTAAGGATGAAGCCACAGGCACTTGTTGAACATGTATTTGAAATCCTGAGGAAAATTGTTCATAAGAACAACGTATTTTAATAAAAAGTTGATTGGAGTAGGTGAAAACTTATAAAGAGGTGCAAAAAATTGTAGGCTGTTCAGCTAAAATGATCTCCAATGCCTTAAAATGAAGAGCAAAACCAGAGAGACGTGGAAGAGAACGTAAGACAACCATCAACATGGATCGAAGAATAACCAGAATGACAAAGGTTCAGCCAATGATCAGCTCCAGGATCAAAGACAGTCTGGAGTTACCTGTAAGTACTGTGACAGTTAGAAGACGTCTGTGTGAAGCTAATCTATTTTCAAGAACCCCCCGCAAAGTCCCTCTGTTAAAAAAAGGCATGTGCAGAAGAAGTTACAATAAGAACACATCAACTGGCCTAAAGAGAAATGGAGGAACATTTTGTGACTGATGAGAGTAAAACTGTTCTTTTTGGGTCCAAGGGCCACAGACAGTTTGTGAGACGACCCCCAAACTCTGAATTCAAGCCACAGTTCACAGTGAAGACGGTGAAGACAGTGAAGACGGTGAAGACAGTGAAGACAGTGAAGACAGTGAAGCAAGCATCATATGGGCATGTTTCTCCTACTATGGTGTTGGGCCTATTCATCACAGACCAGGGATCATGGATCAGTTTGCTTTTGTCAAAATACTTGAAGAGGTCATGTTGCCTTTTGCTGAAGAGGACATGTCCTTGAAATGTTTGTTTCAACAAGACAATGACCCCAAACACACGAATAAACGAGCAAAGTCTCGGTTCCAAATCAACAAAATGAATGTTATGGAGTGGCCGCCCAATCCTCGGACCTTAATCCAATCGAGAAGCTGTTTCTGAAGCAAAACCAAGAAATGTAAATGAATTGTGGAATGTTGTTAAAGAATCATGGAGTGGAACAACAGCTGAGAGGTGCCACAAGTTGGTGCCACACAGATGTGAAGCACTTTTAAAAAACTGTGGTCATACAACTAAATATTAGTTTAGTAATTCACAGGATTACTAAATTCTAGAAACAAAAATGTTTGTACAAAAGAGTTTTGAGTTTGTTCAGTCAACGGCAGACACTGTTATTTTTTGAACATACCCCACGCAATTAATTACACAGCCTTAAGAGCGTGCATATCATGAATGTTGGGTCTTGTTTGTTTTCTGAGAATCTACTGCACCTACTGGTAACTTGTTTGTCATTTAGCAATAAAAAATATACTTAAAAACCTGGATTATTCAGGTTAGTCACATTGTACTGTTATTATTTTGAACAATAATGTAAGTCCATTTTATATCAGCAGGAGAATAGTGTGCGTAAGCGAAGCTAAGGTCAGAGTGGGTCCACGGGGCGAAGAACTGACTTCTAAAAAGTTTGAATCACTGTGTGACCATATTATGTGATAATACATTCCAACTTTTATTTGGAATTTCCCGCAAACTGTTCAGCATCATATTAACTGCATACTTTGGTCTTGTGTGGCAGTGGATTCGACATCACCACTTATGTACTGACGAAGAAATCTCCAGACTGACCTGGCTGGTCTGTGCACAGAGATCTGTTGGGAGTATCCGTCTCCATTAAGATGGATGTGTTAGGCTGAGCGTGTAGGTGGTGCCTTGCTCTGGACTCTCCACAGACTCTGATTGGTCCAAACTGAGCGAGGCTGGCAGACGGAGCGAGTCAGTTCCATTATTCAGCCGCAGTCATCTCCCACACAGGCCTCACTGCTCCGATTTATAACCACAGACCCTGGGAGAGGTCAGAGGTCACCTGCTCATGTTTGTTTCCACGCATTTATGGAATTTGAGATTCTGCTGAAACCACAGAGGGAAGTCAATGGGAGTTACCATAAATGAAATAAAGTTATAGGTCAGAGAGGACAAAACACATCATGAGTTTAACACATTAAACAGTATTTAGTTCTCTACTGAATAATACACCACAGTTTGCTCACAAAGCTTGTCTTTGGTTTGTGACTGTCTCCAATACTCTCACTGTGCATCATAAAACACAATTCAATTCAAATGTATTCATTCCCTTATGGAAACTTGATTTCTTTAAATAAAAATCTAGTCAGTCTTATGGCAGTCCTGCAGCTCACTGATCTCAGACGTCCACTGGCTGCTCTCTGTTGTTCAAACGATGAATGGAGGGGTTGGTCATGTTGTTCAGTATAGCATCCTGTTGGGTGTCTGTTGCGCCTCTGCTTTAGCCTGAGTCTCCAAACTAACACCTGATCTGATTGGTTGAATATAAACTGTAACCACAAGGACATGTGAGAACTCTCTTGGTCGCACTGCCAACAGCTCCACATCCTGACAACAGATCTTCTCTTTAACTGCAACATGCCCTGAGGAGCACCATCAGTCGTTTCCATTCAAGGCAAGCCGTCCTCTCTAACATTATACAACATTTGACACATGCCACAATGACATAACTTCAATCAGCTACATTTTGTGACATCAGGGAGTGAGTTCCTAAAATGTAGAATACTGCTAACCAGACTCTGCAGAAAGAACTGCCCCACAGTACCCTCCGGGAGAGCAGCTACATCTTCAAACCAAAAACACGTCCAGATCTGTCAGTGCTGCCACAGCATTGGACACAACGAGCTGCTAAAACCAGAGTTTAGACCATGAACTACTTGGAGCAGTTCAAGATTGATTAGTGCGAGTTTGTAAACTCACAAATCTCAAGACAATAGAGCTGCAGCGCAAGGTTTGGAAACTGCTTAAGTGCTCTAGATTATTTTGTGAAAGCTGGAAAACAAACTGTAACAATCTCATTAATCAACAGTTTATTATGACAGAAAGAATCTGATTGATTCAATCTCTTAATGGAAATGCAACCACATTACAATTCCGGACTCAGTTCAGAACTAAACCAGGAAATGATATTACTATTTGTCACAGTGGGATAAACTGCCAAAAGAAAAACTGCACTAACATCAGAGTGTGCCGTCTTTTATTCCTGTAAAGCACTTTGAGATACCCTTGTATGAATTGTTCTATATAAATAAAAGTGCCTTGCCTAGTGAGGTCCTGCAGTCAGACTAAAGCCTGAGCCTGGACTCACCCTGACTGTAGGGCACAAACAAATCCACTGTGGTGGAATTTAGCTCTGGCCCCATGATAGATGACAGACTCAGTATAAAGGAAATCCAATGCAGCACTGTACAGCCATCAGCCCCTCCCAACTGACAACACACACAGGATAAGAGGTGCACTGAGAAAGATGTTGCAGTACACTATACACTTGTGCAGTTTACAGACGGGCAGAATTTGTGATTTTTATGGCCATTTTTCAGACAATATGAATAATAACACAAAAATCTTTCTTTCACTCATAGTTAGTGTTTGGGTGAAGCCATTTTTGTCAAACATCTGTGTTTACTTTTTTTTAAAATCATAATGACAACATAAACTACCCAAATGACCCTGATCAAAAGTTTACACCAGATCTTAATATTGTGTATTACACCTTTAACATCAATGACAGCTTAAAGTCTTTTGTGGTCATTGTGGATGAGGCTCTTTATTTTCTCAGATGCTAAAGCTGCCCATTCTTTTTGACAAAAAGTCTCCAGTTCCTGTAAATTCTTGGTCTGTCTTGTATGACCTGCACGTTTGAGATCTCCTCAGAGTGGTTCAATGATACTGAGGTCAGTCCAGAACCTTCTCTTTCTGCTGCTGTAGCCAGTGACAGGTCGACTTGGTCTTTGGATCGTTGTCGCGTTGGAACGTTCAAGTACGTCCCATGCACAACTTTCGGGCTGATTCTCCAACAGTATTTTCTGAAAACATGCTGCATTCATCTTGCCAACAATTCTGACCATGTTTCCTGAGCCTTTGTAGCTCACACATCCTCAAAACATCAGCTCCACCTCCATGTTTCAGTAGGACTGTGTACCTTTCATCGTAGGCCTTGTTGACTCCTCTCCAAACGTTTATGGTTTTGGCCAAAAAGTTAAATTTTGGTCTCATCACTCCAAATGATTTTGTTCCAGAAGCTTTGAGGCTTGTTTCTGTGATGTTTGACAGAAAGATTTTTGTATTATTATTCATATTCTCTAAAAAATGGCCAAAGAATAAATAAAATAAAATAAAATTATTCTGCCAGGGTATGAGCACAAACTCTAAACTAAAAGTTAGCTTTTGTCATACTTAGAAAAATAGAAATGGATAGCTTAATAGAATGCAGTAAAAGTTTAGAGAGAACAAACTGAGCACTGCTGGAGGAGAAGCACACTCATGTTTCTTTCTTGCTAAAGGGTTAGGTACATAGACCTTGATAGATCAGACCTTGGGTATGTTCACAGACAACATCATGTTCCTGCAGTGCGCCATAGCTGTGCACATGCTCTAAAAAGAGACAGGTGAGGAGTGGATTTGCACCTTTACCACCAGGTGTTGCTAAAATGCCCAAAACAATACGCTCTAAACAAACCATGTTTGCGCTCTGTTATAATTGTAATTTCTGCGCACCAGAAACAGCCCACTAGAGTTGCAACGGGATTTTACAGAATGTGTATAGATTTGTATTAGAAATATAATTTTCTTTGCAGTTTGTATCCAAAATTAAAGAGTGTAGCTTAGTCAGTCTTACCTTAGGCCCTGGCTGCAGGCTGAGAGCCATGAGAAGGGATAGCATGCTCCTAAACAGAGCCACATGTCTTCATAACCGGGCCAGCAAATCAGTGGCTGTGGATACAAGGGCCCACTTTTAACAGCATGAGGTAAAGGGCTGTGAGGAACAAGGCACTGGCAAAAAAATGAACATTAAAACTTTTAACATGTCAGCAGAGCCAGAAGAAAAACTCGTAACAACACAGTCTGGCTCAGAACACTGCTACAACATCATAAATGTGATTTCATTCCAGCTAATACTTCCCTGGACAGATGCTAACATCTGCCTGAGCTCATATCATCCCAGAACTAAGTAAGGAGCACACAAAAGTGATTAAATACGGGCAAATTCTGCATAACATTTATCTCGCAGTAAAAGACAGAGTGGTTAGCACTCCTGCCTCACAGCAAGAAGGTTGTGAGTTCAAAACCCGGCCGACTCAAACATTCTCGGTCGACTCCGGTCTTTCTGTGAGGAGTCTGCATGTCCTCCACGTGTTACTGTGGGTTCTCTCCGGGTACTCCAGCTTCCTCCCACCGTCCAAAGACATGCATGTTTAGGTTAACTGGCAACTCTAAAGTGTCGCTAGTGAATGAATGTGAGTGTGAATGGTTGTCTGTCACTGTCTGTCTCTAAATGTTAGCCCTGCGACTAACTGACCACTGTCCAGGGTGTACCCCGCCTCAGGCCCAAAGCTGCTGGGATAGGCTCCAGTCACCTGCGACCCCTAACAGGACCAAGCGGTAGAAAATGAATGAATGAATGTGTGCTTCTCCTTCACCAGTGCTCAGTTTGTATTCTCCGGCCAGCTGTGGGAACAGGAGCCAAAAAGTGTGGAAACTAAAGGTTCTCATCCCAAAGCATTTTGTGGAGATTAAAATGTTAATTTCTCAGACACAGACAAATGCTAAGTGACTTATTCATTTTGACTGATGTTACAGTTCTGTTCGACTCTATCCAACATTTTACATAAGATAGGCACAAGCTAGGCCTTTTTTGCCTTCGATAGTCGACAGTAGGTTGACAGGAAACAAGGTGAGAGAGAAGGTAATGACACTGGGCAAACAATCCAAGCGAGAGTTGAACTGGGTCTCCTATGTAATCTACCAACTGAGCTAGGGCCCTAGTGGTCTTTTAGAGTCAAACACTAACTGTAAACCCATAATTATCCAAATGGGAATCCAAATCCGAATGGGAATAGGTTTTTTATTGGCAATGCCTTTTTTGGGGCAGATATAAGAAAATTGGAAGAAAATTTTCTTTTTATAAAAGAAAACAAGGAAAGACCCCCTGCCTTCTTGTACAGTGGCAAGAAAAAGAATGTGAACCTTTTGAAATTTTATGATTTTCTGAATAAATTTGTGTTATATTTTATTTTATTTAATGTGTTAAATTATATTTGTGTAATCTGATCTTCATCTAAGTCAAGGGTGAGAACAACCAAAAAAAACTCATAGTGCTTGTGGAAAAAGTAAGTGAACCCTTTAGTTAATGACCTCAAAAAAGCTAACTGAAGTCAGGATTTAGCACACCTAGAGTCTTGTTGAGATAATCCATTTGGAGGTGTGGACTACAGCTACTTTGACTGATTAAAACCCCTCAGACTTCTGGAGTTTTCTCTGCACAAGAAGAACACACTTATGTGAGCCATGCCAGGCCAAAAAGAGCTTTCAGAGGAGCTACGATCAAGAAGTGTTGCTTTACATAAAGCTGGAAAGAGTTACAAAGTTATTTCAAAGACTTTAGAAATTCACCAGTCAGACTAACAATCTACAAATGTTGATGCTTTGTAAACATGAGCGCAGTGGCTCAGCGGTCGTCCTTCAACCGGAAAGGTAGTAGGTTCGATTCCCGCTCTCCCCACAGTTCATACTGCTGTTGTGTCCACGGGCAAGACACTTAACCCACCTTGCCTCCAGTGGTGTTCCAGCTGTGACACTGGTGAATGGAACCTTAATGTAACTCGCTTTGAACAAAAGCGTCTGATAAATGAATAAATGTAAATGTTGATGCTTTGTGACTATTGCTATTGTACCAAGAAGTGGGCGACCAGTCAAAATGACACCAAGAGCACAATGAAGATTCATCAATGAGGCTCAACAACCCCGAATGACAGGCAAAGATTTTAAGGCATCATTTGAACTAACATCTCTGTTCATGAGGCTACAATACATAAAACACTGAACAAGCAGGGTATCCACGGCAGGACATCACTGCTTACTAAAAAGAACGCTGCACGCTTGAAGTTTGCAATATTGACACTCCACAGCCGTAGTGGCTAAATGTTTTGTGGACGGATGAAACTAAGATTAAACTATTTGAAAAAAACACACAGCGCTACATCTGGTGTAGACAGAGCAGAACATATCATCATTAAAACATCATCCCAACTGTAAAGTCTGGTGAAGGAAACATCATGATGTGGGCCTGCTTTGCTGCATCAGGGCCTGACCAGCTTCAATCATTGAGGGGAAGATGAATTCATAAGTATATCAGACAATTCTTCAGAATAATGTGAGGATGTGTGTATGTCAGCTGAAACTGTAGAAGGTGATGCAACAGGACAAAGACCCAAGTCCACAACAGAATGGCTTCAGAAAAACAAAATCGGCCTTTCGGAGTGTCCAAGTCAGAGCCCAGACCTCAACCCAATAGACATGTTATGGTTTGACTTAAAGAGGGTCTTAAACACGAGAAGTCTAATGTGATCTGATCCACAGCTACAGGAAGCCCCTGGTTGAGGTTATTGCTGCCAAGGGGGAGTCAACCAGTTATTAATTCTAAGGGTTCACTGACTTTTTTAACTGACTTTTTGAATGAGTGTGTTCAATAAAGACATGAAAGATCAGAATTTTTTTTGTGTAATTGTTAATAGACACATTATGTTTGTCAACACCCTTGACTTAGATTAGGATTAAAATCCCATTTTAAAGACAAATTTATTCAGACACCATAACATTCCAAAAGGTTCACATACTTTTTCTTGCCCCTGTAGGGGTGGGTGGTGGGATTCAGTTAACCAAGAGCCAAGCAAGATATACTGGTCCACAGTACCATCTGGGAGGGCTCCCGTTAAAACTTTGCCAAAGGGCAGGTATTTTCAATCAATAACTGATCGATTTAAATTTTCCTCACCATGCTTACTTCTTTGTACATAAACTAATAGTAAATTTTACCAGAACTGGTTATTTTTGCTGTTTGGTGAATAAACTGTGTGACTGTCAAGATTGGGCCCAAACAGATGAGAAGTGAGAGGCTTTTTCTTGCAGTAATGATTTAATAACTTTCTAAATACTACTAACCCTGAATTGACAACCCAAGATAATTAATTTAGCTTGTTTTGACACACTGAACAGGTTGTGGTTCTACTCAGTTCATTTATTGTGAAGATTAAATGATTGCTTTCTAAACTAGTCATCTAGTTTGAAAGGGTATAAAACAAATGCATAGTTGAAACACTATGCAAAGCAAATGCATACTCAAATTCCCACAGCAACTTTTAACAGGTAAACGTATCTTACAAAAGGTACTAAAGTCATTATTTTACTTTACATCAGTTACAATAAATTGTGACGTGTTGGGCTCCATCTGCCTTCCACTACAGGCTGTACAGTTTTCTCTCTAAAAACAAGTCCAGAAAAGTGTTTTAAAATTTACAAAGCTGTTGGTCAAAACAGATTCATTTATATTTGAGAGTTGTTCCAGAAAATGGTGTACAGGCTTCTGCAACTGGACTCAAATCATTTGACCTACTTTGAGTTTTGGGGAAAGGTATATAGTGTTGACCTCAAAAACACCAGTCCACATGGAACTGTCCATGATGAGAGTCCAAGAGGGATCCTGTTGTATATGTTCACAGTGCACTGTGACCATACACAACTGTATGGTCCATAGACTTAATAATTCCAGGTCCTCTTTTTTCATATGAAACTAGCTGGAACTAAAAATAAGAAAAACATTTCCCAAACATGGTTTTAGAACATGTTTATAAAAATGATCCAGGAACCAAACTGGCAGTTTATCATTTTTTTGTGTCTTTACATATCCTGTTGTTGGGCTCCCATTGAGATCAGATCTGAAAAAGGTTTTGTATTTAAACTGAGTGGTATGGGGCAGTATTACTGTGTCTCTGAGGTCAGAGCCTATGACTGCTCTGGTGGACTGGCGGACGGAGCCTCGTCATTGCTGCTGTCCGCCTCAGTCTCCATGGGGCTGTCCTCCTCCAGCTGCTGACTGGTGTAGTTGGTGATCTCCAGGAAGCCGCTGGGCTCCACCACCACACTGGACTGGCTCGAGTCCGGCAGGATTGAGTACTGAGGGATCACCTGCAACACAATGTGCAAAACAACTAAATGTCTAGGTCTCAACAAGGTAGGGCTAAAGCAACCTTTTAAACTCATTCAATAAATAATATTTTAATATTAAACTGTTAACAAGGGCTTCAATTTTTTTCTTTTATTTTCATAGCTTCATATTTCTACAACTCTGAAGTGAGCTGCTTAATAACTGTTGTGTTACCTCAATAATGTCTATGTCCTCCTTGCTCCTCTGTGCTGTGAGGCCTTGCATGCAGCTGTACTGTGAACCTTTAGTGTGGGAATGATGCATAGAGCTCCCAGAGCTGCTGATGAACTGTCCTGAGTCCAGCATGCCTGACACCGCCTGCACCTCCAGGGTCTTCCCCAGGGGCCCACAGTCGCTGGACGAGTCCACCACCATGGGCTCCGTGCTGGGGTCGATCTCAGCCTCCATCATTGAGATCTTCAGGATGTCCGACACAGAAGACTTGTCCCCTGAGGGTCCTGAACTGGACTCTGGAACCAACTTGGCAGTGGCCTCTCCGCTACTGAAAACCGCTGTTGAGTGGTGGGAACTGCCAAAGGTGATCTTAGTGACCGTAGCACTCTGTGTGATGATTGGCTGCTGTGGGAAACATCTATGTGTTAGATGGATAAAATGTTTTATCAGTATAGTGCAGTATAGTTGTTAGTTAATGGTTTATAGACTAATCTAACTAAAGATGGATTCTGCTAACATGAACACATCAATTAATACTATGTTTTTATTGGAGAATAATAAACTGCATTTTTACTCTTTGTATTTGTCAATCTTAAAGAAATTTTTAGAGCACTTTTTAGAGCATCTTTTTTAGAGCACATATTTTCACTGAAGGTTGATAACACGTCTGAATTAAAATTGATGTTCTTTAAGTAAAACCACTATAGACAACAGCATGTACCTGCAGGGCTACCTTAGTTGTTCAGGTATGGAACTGTAGTTTGCACTTAAGCCACCAGATACAAAAAGGACAAAAACAACACACATCACCTTTAAATGCAGGGCTAGGTATCATCCAGGAAATCACGATACATACCTCAATACAGTAAACCCACAACAATACCAATTTATAATGAGTAATATAATGTATTACTCATCAAAATAGGCAACATATATATTTAATTTCCTGAAGATTTAGTGCATACTTCCATTTTGCTTCAACAGCCTCAGCTCATTTTTTTAAATTTTTTTTTTATTTAATTTTTATTTAACCTTTATTTAACCAGGATAGTCCCACTGAGATTACAAATCTCTTTTGCAGGGGAGTCCTGGCCCCATGTGTGTTTGGGGGGGACTACATGTTTTTGGTGGTAGGGGAAACCGGAGTACCCGGAGGAAACCTACGCAGACACAGGGAGAACATGCAAACTCCACACAGAAAGGCCCTGCCCTGGATGGGAATCGAACCCAGGACCTTCTTGCTGTGAGGCAGGAGCGCTAACCACTCTGACACTCATGCACAAATCATTTATTTGAGTCTTTTGTTACTGAACTAAATTCAATAGAGAAAACAACATTATTTCTTATCCTTTATTTAACCAGGTAAAAACTCATTGAGATTAAAAATCTCTTTTCCAAGAGTGACCTGGCCAAGATGACAGCATATACAGTTTAAAGAAATAAATACAAGACATCAACAAAACAAATAATATTTACAATGTGTGCAAGTTTAGAAACATTTACATTTTCCAAACTCATGTTCACGCCTCTCTAGAATAGATTTAAATTCTCCCAAAGTTACAAGTTCAGATAGATTAAAGTCCTTTTGCAGTTCATTCCATGCACAGGGGGCAGCTATTGAAATGCTGCCTTACCCAACTCTGTTCTGACTCTGGGAACCACCATCAGTATGTTCTTCTGAGAAATCTTTTAGTGACGCACTGCTCACAGACACGCCTGACAAAGCTTAAAACAATGCTAACAATGCCTAACCAAGTAGGCTTTACATTACATTAACACTAAAATACAATAGTGACAATACATATTCATAATTTGAACCGCCACCTTATCGTGGTGGAGGGGTTTGAGTGCCCGAATGATCCTAGAAGCTAGATGCCCCTGGTAGGGTCTCCCAAGGCAAACAGGTCCTAGGTGATGGGCCAGACAAAGAGTGGTTCAAAACCCTTTATGGATAAAAAAATATCAATGAACGTGAGGTTGCCCAGTATGGCGCAACCAGGGCCCCACCCTGGAGCCAGGCCCGGAGTTGGGGTTCGCATGCGAGCGCCTGGTGGCTGGGTCTTTCCCCCTGAGGCCCGGCCAGGCTTAGCCCAAAAGGAGCGACGTGGGGCCGACATCCTGTGGGCCGGTGCAAAGTGGATTGGGTGGCAGTTGAAGGCGGGGGCCTTGGCGACCCAATCCCCGGACACGGAATCTGGCGATAGGGACATGGAATGTCACCTCGCTGGCGGGGAAGGAGCCTGAGTATGTGCCGGAGGTTGAGGGATACCGACTAGAGATAGTCGGACTCACTTCCACGCACCGCTTGGGCTCTGGAACCCAAATCCTCGAGACAGAGACAGACAGACAGACAGACAGAGAGAGAGAGGCTGGACTCTACTACTCTGGAGTTGCTTGCGGTGAGAGCATGGCCTCTCCCATGGAACCTCTAAAATGGTCCTCGTGTAAGGGTGCCGCCATACGTCGATTTTACAGCGAAATACGAGGTTCTCCTCAACCCCACCGACATGTCTTCCACTGAGGTAGCAGAGGCCGAGGGCTCGGAGGTGGACTCGTCCATTACTCAGGCCGAAGTCACTGAGGTAGTTAGGAAGCGCCTCGGTGGCAAGGCACCGGGGGTGGATGAGATACTCCCCGAGTACCTCAAGTCTCTGGATGTTGTGGGGTTGTCTTGGATGACACGCCTCTGCAACATTGCGTGGCGGTCGGGGACAGTACCTCTGGACTGGCAGACCGGGGTGGTGGTCCCTCTTTTCAAGAAGGATCGGAGGGTGGGGGGGCGCTCCCTTAGCGATAGGGTGAGGAGCTCGGTCACTTGAGAGGAGCTCAAAGTAGAGCCACTGCTCCTCCACATCGAGAGGAGCCAGCTGAGGTGGCTCGGGGATCTGTTTCGGATGCCTCCTGGACACCTCCCTAGTGAGATGTTCCCGGCATGTCCCACCGGAAGGAGTCCACGGTGAAGACCTAGGACACGCTGGAGGGACTATGTCTCTCGGCTGGCCTGGGAACGCCTCGGTATCCCCCCCGGAAGAGCTGGAGGAAGTGTCTGGCGAGAGGGAAGTCTGGGCGTCTCTGCTTAGACTGCTGCCCCCGCGACCTGCCCCCGGATAAGTGGTAGAAAATGGATGGATTCATAATTTGTTATTCCTTGTTCCGGCCCTGCAAGTCGCCCTGGTAAATATAACAATGTCTTTCAGATACACACTAAACCGCTCATATTATTATCACATCTACCTATTACAGTTTTCTTTCTTTTCTCCCTCCTCCTAGGGTGGACGCAAACCTCTAACCTGCTGGGTGCTGGGTGATGTGTACCCGATGTGCAGACGTCACTCAGTGCTTTCATTGTAAACTCCCAGTAGAAATGCGGAAATAGGACTAGTGCCTCTAAATAGAAAGCAGAAATCAGTCAGCAGATTGTTTGGGAAAATCCCCCTACGCTCTGTTGACATCAGGTTATTAATGACAAGTGTAAAAGGACTCATTCATCTCTCTCATGCTAGAGTGAAGTCAACAAAACAAAGCCCTGGGAAATACTAGAATTTGTTTTATTTTTTTATTTAATTTATTTGATTGGGACAGTGCATGTTAATGAACATATATGAGACACAACCACATGAATGTAAACATGCCAGATTGTAGCCGAGATTGCTGTAGATTGCTTTTTCAAAAGAGATTGCTTGAAATCACATGATAGTCAGACTGGTTATTTAGTATTTAAGCTCAAATTAGATTTGTTGCCATTAGTTGGAATAAAGAAGACAGCAAGTTCTCTTTTGTAGCAGAGAGGGTATACTTCTGAAATAAACACTTGCAGAAGGTGGATGTTTCTGGTTCAAAAACTGATTACTACCACTCTAAGATAAACAAACTCGCCTAACTCCCGCACTCTCTTTAAAACCTTCTCTGCCCTCCTTTGTCCGCCTGCTCCCCAACCTTCATCTGTCTGCTGCCTTTGACACCGTTAATCATCACATCCGCCTGTCTTCTCTCAGTGCGATGGGTGTCACTGGAATGGCACTGCAATTGTTCAAGTCTTACCTTTCGGATAGGTCATTCAGATCAGGTCCTGTAGATTCATCTTGGCCTACAAGACCAACACTGGTTCTGCACCCTCATATCTTCCCTCTCGAATACAGACCTATGTTTCTGCCCAGATCCCTGCGCTTCGCTAATGAACGTCTGGTGATACCATCCCAAAAAGGAAAAATAAAATCATTTCTACATGACAGTCCGACGATACCCTCTCTGGATCTGTTCCACATTGGTGGAATGATCTACCTGCAATAAAAAACACCTGAAAATACATCACTTCCGTCAACACTGACAAACACTGAATTCTACTTCCTTTCTATCTCTTTCCTATCCTTAGCTTTGTGTTGAGTCTCCTCCCAGACTCTTTGCTGGGCTTAAACTGACTAGTTTTTGGTGCAGTTATGCTTTTTGTTCCCTGTGTTGTTCTAATTGCTTCCATTGTCTTCCTCATTTGTAAGTTGCTTTGGATAAAAGCGTCTGCTAAATGACTAAATGTAAATGTAAATGTAATGCCACATGCTTGTGTTTAATGTAATTCTCTTCTTTTTTTTAGGCCCAAGCCGGTGATGACCGGGAGGGCCTATTGTTTTTGCTCGGAATTTTTTTTTGTTTTGTTTTTTTTTTTATCTTTCTTCTTCTGCAAAATGATCCTAAATTTGACCGAGTGAACATGCACGAAAAGTCATTTTTATTGGTCCAATTTTTCAAGCTCGGCGAAAAATTTAAGTATTTGAAGTCCCCGAAAAAAAAAATACAAAAAATGACTCAGTGACTCATGGCCCCTAGAAAAGTCAAAATACATTGGGCCTATGGAAAGTGAAAGTAACTTTCTTCCAACGTAGAAAAATGAAACTTGGTACATCCATAGGACACCTCAGGGCAAACAGAAAAGTCAATGACAGTCACACCCTAAACTCAACAGGAAGTCCGCCATGTGGGGTGAAACGCGTGGCCACTAAAATCGCACCCCTTGCGCAGAAAGATGCAAAATCATTGTGTTTTAATCTAAATGGCCCCAAATTTGGTGAGTATCATCTAGACACGTGTGCCAACCAAAGTTGTGACTTTGTTTTTGATATCTTATCGGGTATGGGTGTGGCAAGCCTGTAACGAGGTGGCCATTTTTGTGAAAATAAACGCCTCTTAACTCTCAAACGCCTTCTCGGATCGAGTTGGACCCAAAAAGGCGTTTGTGCACATTCATGACCTGAACACAAAGATGTGTAAATAAAAGGGTTATCTTTAGAAATGGCTCTCCAGCGCCCCCTACAAACTTATAATGGGACCCAAGAATTTAGTTTGTCATAGAGACATGAAATTTGGTACACACATCTCTTATGTGATGACGAGCA
The DNA here is from genome assembly GCA_024416835.2 of Perccottus glenii. Lineage (NCBI taxonomy): Eukaryota > Metazoa > Chordata > Actinopteri > Gobiiformes > Odontobutidae > Perccottus > Perccottus glenii. Next base: position 1,755,258 of record CM044561.2, read on the forward strand.
TAAAAGCCAATGACAACCACCCCCTATCTATAAATGTGTTGCCATAGCAACGTCACAAATATGTCGAAAAAGTCAATGGGAAGTGAAAATTTTAGTTTGTTGTAGGCAAATGAAACTTGGTACACACATCCACCATGGGCTTATGAACAAAAAAGCCAATGGAGACCACACCCTATCACACACGGGAAGGCGGCCATTTTGAATTGAAAATGTGAACCGACTTAAAATACACCTCTTTTTTAAAAGTACACAGACAATAGCTGCTTCATTCCACAGACACCAAACTTGGGCAAAATGAGCTAAACACATGTATGTAAAATAGACAGGCGTTTTTCTAGACTTTTTTGCTCGAGTTATATTTTTTTTTATTATAATTTGGTATATATTTTTTTATTATAATTTTTCTGCAAAATGATCCTCAATTTGACCCAGTAAACCTGCAACTAAAAGTAATTTTTATTGGTCCCAGCCTTTAAGCCCGGCGAAAACTTTATGTATTTGAAGTCACTAAAAAAATACTAAAAATGACTCAGTGGCGACCCTACAAAAGTCAAAATACATTGGGCCTATGGAAAGTGAAAGTAACTTTTTCCAACGTAGAAAATGAAACTTGGTACATCCATAGGACACCTCAGGGCAAACTGAAAAGTTTATTACAGCCATATCGTAAACTCAACAGGAAATCTACTATGTTGGGTGGAATGCGTGACCACAAATTGCACCCCTTGTGTCTAAAGGCTTTTCATCTAAACAGCTCCAAATTTGGTGAGTATCATCTAGACATGTGTGCCAAAAAAGTTATCAATTTATTTTTTGATATATTTGTGGCTGTGGTCGTAATGAGTCTGTGAAGAGGCAGCCATTTCTTTGGGAAATAAATGCCATTTCCCAATTGCCAGGATCCTTCCTTTAGAGGAGGCCCCTCCAGAGCCACGGCTAGAGTCTTAGAAAACTCCTCAGAATCCTTTGGAACTTGTAAACTTGTACTTTTAGACAAGTTATATTTGCATTTTGCCTTTTTAAACAGGGGGGTGCAGCGATTCCTGAGTCATCTCAAATCTCCAGCCAGTACTTTGTTTTTCTCGCCTTAGCCCAAGCATAATTTATTATTTCCAAAGGTTCAGACAGCTCCCAGGAAAACCAGGGATTGTGGAGACCTTTAACTCTAAATTACAAGGTGGTGTAGCAGGCCCCAGCAGTAGCACAGGCCCGGTTATTTGACATTACCGTGAAGTTTACGCTTTAAAGCACGAAATGCAATCCTCCGAGTGCATGTGTCCCCGCGGTCTCAAGGGAGGCGAGGGCCTTTATCGCCGCTTGCGGCTTTAATTATTTTTATTTGAATGAATGATTCTCCATTGTCCAAAGTACTACTTTTACTTCTACAGTAACAGTTCTGTCTCGTCCTCTTACCTGGCTGGGAGAGGTCTTCTCAGTGCTGATTGGGTGGTGTGCCTGCAGTGGAGGGGGGTGGGACATGGCCGTGTGCAGGGGTCTGTGGTGGGAGGTGGGGGCCTGCTGGAGCTTTGGCAGCTGGGGCGTCACCAGCTGCTTGGTGGGTGTCCCAGAGGCGGATGTCTTCGACCCGGTCTGAGCCGGCGCAGCCATCACTCGCTCTTTGGGGCTTTGGGGCGATGGCTGAGGGGACTCTCGTAATTTGGGCAGTTTCTTGGCAAGAGGGGGCGTGTAGGGAGTCTGGGGTTTGCTGTGCAGTTGTGGCGGGCGGCTGGAGAGGGACTCAGCGGGGGTTACAGCTGCAGGTTGGCTCCCTGCGGTGTGGCTGCTGGGCTTGGTGGGATTCGACGTTTGACTGGAGCGGTAAAATAAACCTGTCTGAGGATCCAGAGTGTCCCCTTCCACCTCACTGGCCTCCACCACACTCTCACTCTTACTGCTGTCAGAGACCTGTAGGAAAACACAACCAACATCAGGAATATTCCCCAAGAATCTGTTGAGCCAGTCAAATGTACATTTACATAGGTGTCCCAGAATGTGCCATCTCTTTTTCAGATATAGATGTAGCATTGCCCTCTCAACCAAAGAGATTGCATTGTTGTCTTGAAGGAAATTTTAAACTGAAATTTACATGTGTACTTCATTGACACGTTAATCTGTTGGTAGGTAGCAGGGCTTGCAAAATTAAAAAATACCTGGTAGCCCCTTGGGCAAGCAATCTGCACATTTTAGTAGTCGGAAATGAAATTAACTATCCCGAATAAAATTTATTTCATTTATTTATTTATTTTTTTAAAAGGGGCCTTTTTTATCCATTAGCCTACTTTAATTATATTTATATTTATATAAAAAAACAAAAAACAGATAACAGTAACAGATATAAAAAAATAGAGGACCGGATTTGGCCCATGGACCTCAGTTTGGACAGACTGTCTTTACGGTCAGTGGCTTCAGCAAAGACATTAAACATCAAGCCTCAAACAGCATATGAACTTAAGTTAAACTCGTTCTGAAACAACTCAGACCATGCCACATTTGGCTAATGGTAATTATTTAAGGATTCTCCTTTTCCGTAGGTTAACGAGACATTTTGTTATTTTTGTGAGCACGGGACAGCCAAGGAAGCAAAGAGGGACTGTGCCAACTAACATTAATAAGGAATAATATGAAGCTGCTTGAAAAACTCAAACTCTTAAAAGTAGTGGCTCAGAAGTAAAAGTCCTAGAGTCTTGTTGGACTCGTGGGGCTGTACTCTGTATAAAGCCAGTGTTGACAGTGGGACAGGAGCGCAACTGAATGCACTACAGAAAACACAAAGTTGGTTTCACTGATCAGCAACAATGAATAGCAACAAAACTTTACTCCGAAAGAAGCGCATTGTTTGAATCTGTCTTCAACCAAGTCAGGTTCAAGAGCCACAGCAGTGTGCACTGAACAGACCACATCACTGCAGACATGAGAGTTTCACACAAGTGCGTTATTGTTCACATATTTATTTATTTTTTTTTCCACCTAGTAGGCACTCAAAGCGCTTTACATTAAGCTTCCATTCACCAGTGTTACAGCTGACACCACTGGAGGCAAGGTGGGTTAAGTGCCCAAGGACACAACGGCAGGATGTTGATGTTTCGAACGGGGATCGAACCGCCCACCCTCTGGTCGAAGGACGGCCGCTCTACCACTGAGCTGACTGCTGCCCCACTCAAGTAATGGAATACAAAACTCCCGGTTCAGATCCCATTACGGTTTATCAGTTACAAATTGAATAATTTTTGGAATCAGCAAAAAAAAAAATAAAAATAAAGGAGAAACCTGCACTTACATATTAAACAAGATTGTGTTTCTAGAAAACAACTTAATTTGACCACTTTTCTAGGCCTTTGCAAAGCAGGCTTATGGCCACTGTCTGTTATGATGTATGTGCCGAATTATGATGATGAGATTCTGACAAGAATATGTGACCGTTTATGGATAAAAAACAAGATATTACTGCTGCAGTTAAATGCATTGCATGCACTATTGTACATTGCAACATAAATGCGCACTTTTTTCTACAAGCGGTTGACGTTACTTTCTTTCTCCAAACAACGGCTAGAACTACTGCAGTCATAATTGTGATTTGAATGATGGGTGAGGCTTTTCAAGTTCTTACGCTCCTCTGCTAGCCATTGTTGATGACTGATTAACCAGTCAAGGGAACACATGACTATTTGACTCTTTCACTCTGCGATTGTTAAAAAAATAAAAAGATAAATCATAATTAAGTATAATACGTGGGTCATGTGCGTCACAATCTGTGGGACTTGATGGTTGTAGTTACTGTTGTAGTTACTTTTTATTTATTCTAATGTGTTCTCTGTTCTGAGCACACATCTTGTGTAAACATCTATGTTCTTAAAACCATTTTAGAGATGACACTCGTGTGTCACAAAGTGCTCAATTTTGCACAGCTTGACAGCCCCAAACCCTGCACAGTTTTAGCAAATGATATGCAGTTAAATAAACCACTCCCTGCCATGCAATTGCATATTAGCATCACAGCCAATATTGCACAGCTTAGATCAGGCCCTGAATATATATACACACAAAAAAAACTAATTTTGGATAAAATCTTCACCCACTTTTTGATACACGGGGAACCTCAAGTATAAATCTATGTGGCTGTCTCTGGTGATGTGCTGTGCTTCAGTTCCTCACCGTGTGGCTGAGGTGTGTAGATGTGCTCACAGATGAGGTGGTGGTGGGTTTGGTTACCATGGTGACCTGACTGCCTTTGTATGGTTTTCCTAGCTGCTGACTGGAGGACATGACCACATCTTCATCTTCTCTGCTGACTTTACCTGACAGAGAAATCAGTCATATGGTCAACTGGTGGCATCATCTCTGACCCCAGACAATAAAAGTGGAGAAAAAAAAAAAAAAAAAAAAAAAAAGAGGATAAATAATTTGCTTGTTTTTATGGGTGATGTCATATTTTACTGGCCTTGTTGTCAACTACCTTTTATGTTCTCTAATCTCAGTAACATAAAAGCACATTGTTGGTGTGGTGAGTACCTGACGTCGGCTGCTCGCTGCTGGGCTCAGGCTCTGTTGTGGATGGTCTAGGGGGCTCTGGGCTCGCCTTCTTCTCTTGGGCTAGCTGAATGGGTACTGCCATTTGGCTCAGGTCGATAGTGTGCTGCCTGAGTTTGGCCTCTCCCTTCTCCTTCACTGTGACAGGTGCACATTCAGACTTAAAATAACACTCAACCAGCCCTGCAGATGTTACTCTAATATTGACCTAAATATTAAGCTAGCATCTATTGCATCTTCTATGACACTGACTGTGTGACTGATTATTAACGGACTAAATTTATACATCACATTATACATCAAAACCAAATGAACCAGTTGTACAGGTTTTGGTGTCTCATGGAGTTTCCAAAGCCAAGTGCCATGGGATAGAATTACAGTGAGCTGCTGGCGTTACTCAGCTGGAAATTTACACGGCAACAATTCTGCAGCGAGTACTTGATCTGACTCTCTTTGTGCCCTGATGTCGGGCTCACCTGTTGTCTGCTGCAGCTCTAACAGGGCTTTGATGGTGGAGGTGGCAGACTGGGACTCCCCCGAGGACACCTCCTGGTAAATAATAGTGTTGCTGGACTCCACAGACACCTCCTGCTCGGTCCAATTGGGCTCTCTGGAGGACACCATGTGCACAACAGGATGGACCTCTGGGTTGAGACAAAAAACAGACAAAACTTTAAAAATTATGTTTTGATATTAATAAACACACCTATAAAGTTGATGTTGCAAATTCTAAACTCAGACCAGAAAGACACTACATCATCTCATAAAATTCCTTTTCTTCTAACTAATAGTTTACAACTAAACTATTAACATCAAATAAACAAAATACAAAATGCTATAATAAAACAAAAAAAAAAAAACAATGCAGTCCATGTCTTTAAAGGGAGACAGTTTAAAACGTATAAAAACATCCATAACTCCCTTTATGTGACAAGAGTTATGTCTTCCTTGTAATGCCAGTTCGGTTACATTTGCTTTAAACATTCCCTGGTTTTCCCAATTACTACCCTGGAATTTGATTCTACAGCTTGATACATATTTGTTTTGTAACTGCGGGAATTTTTGAAACTGAATAATCTTTCAAGTGGAGATTAAAACCAACAAATATTATGAGATAAGAAATGGTAATTATTGCAATAAAAAAATATTTCTGATTGTAATTCTTGCACTTTGGGAACAGAAGACGTCTCTCTCAGAGCATTTTCAGCCACGATGTGTCCCACTTTATTATACAATCAATCTAAATCAACTAAACTAAAATCAACAAAAAGCTCTCCCTCTCAACAAATCTTACAACCTACCAAAAGCTCATGTATTTTGTCTATTTGAGTTTTGTGTGCATTTTAAGGTATCCATGTTTTTTTTTTTTATTGTGATATCGCTTTCTTTTTAAGAATTTTTTGTTTGCCTTTATTGTGATAGCAGACAGTAGATGGACAGGAAACAGGGCGAGAGTGAGGGGAGTGATATTAAGCAAATGACCTGACTGAGAATCGATTCCTGTGTTGGTAGGGCCTCTATTAACTGAGCTACCGGGGCAGGGTAAAAATGTATTAATGTGTCTATGTACATGATCAATACTATAAAATTTGTGATTGTGATTATTAATAAATACTTTACAAAGTCATTCAATCCATTAAATACAAGTGTGAACTAATCTTTATTTTATTTTGCTGTTTATGTTCAGGAATCCTGTGTTCTAGCCAAGCCTCTCCCATGGAACCTCCTAAATGGTCCTCGTCATACGGCAATTTTACAGCAATTTTACAGCGAAATGCAGCGATATACCTCCGTCCACCAGAGGGCAGGCTCCAAAAGCGGAAATATAAGGAGAAACCCAATGGCGACTTTACAGGTGTAAAAATCATGTTTACAGCCTGGTACAAAAGATGGCTCTTGTCTATAGAGTTAAGTTTTTACTATGCGACAACTCTGTGGGGGGGGGGGCATACTTTTATGCCCGTTTATGCTATCTGAAAACTATTGTTTTACTCTGGAGTAAAAGCCGAAAAGCCCAGCTGTAAATGCCATTTTATTGCCCTGTCACAAAGACAATATTGGTGAATAGGGGACCAATGGGCGGATTACATCAAAGTTTATTTACAATCTATGGTTCTAGAATCACATTTAGAAAAGACCTATATGACTGTCTAGAGTTAAGCATTCAGAATTGTGTGGAAAGTTGGTGCTCAACCCTGTACCTTGGGAGATTCCTTGGGAGGCCTCTGCAACTAAACCTCCTGCCTCTGTCAACGCAGCAGCAGCAGCAACTTCCTCTTTGTTTGGCCCGTCCTGACCCGAGCTCTGGCCCGGTTCAGTCGAGCGGGTTACCTGCTGCAGCGTCTCAGTGACCAGCTGCCTGGTCTGTTCGCTCACCACTGCCGTCTGAAACACTGGCTTGGGCTTTATCAGAACCTGTAGGGAAGGAAGAAAAGAAAGACCTTATTTAAAAAGGCAGTAATATCAGGACTTTCAATATTATACTCGGAAAATAATACTCTTTAATAACTGCGCAGTGTTTTGATAAATACAGTTCCTATGACGCATGTCATTTTCTGTTTTGGCAAATAAGGCTTGTGAAACCACTCATGACCTTATTATTATAATTAAATACTGACAAAAAGAAACTGAAACTACATCTCAATAGATCTAAATCAGTATTGAAAAGAAATTGAGGTACTCTCCATATTATAGTGGATAAATAATACAAAATGATTATTACAGTATATTTTATTAGATGATCAGTTATTTTAGTTTATTAACTATGATTTATTTTGCTTTCTTTTTATTATTTATTTTCTTATTACTTTAGAGGTTGTTTTCAAAGTTCATGCTTTCATTAATAAGTGGGGCCAGAGCCTATTCCTACAATGGAAGAAAGACGTGGTGTACATAAAACTTATTTACTGCTCTGACTGATTTATTGCCAATGTCTCAATCGACTTATGACACGTCTTTAATTATTGATCATTATATTTTTTTAATCTAATGTCAGTTACTCTTACAGGTCTATTACACACTTTGACAGATTTAGGTTCCCTTTTTGAGGGTCCCCAGAGGGTGCAAAATTTTAAATCTGACCCAACATACAAAATAGTAATGCAATGAAATCAGCAGCAATGCCCCACCCCCCCCACACTGTTCATTATGTAAAAGATATCTAATTTTTTGGGATGGTGACATCATGTATTTAAAAGAGTTAGAATTCTGAAAATGTTAAATATTTGTTTATATTTGTTCGTTCGTTGCTATAAATCACATGAAACACTTATTATGGCTGTGGATGAAAGAGTGTTAAACATACTCTACACAGCTTTAAATGTGCTATACAAATAAATGTTGACTTGACTCAAATCTATATGTATATGATACTTGCGTTTAGGGACAGAAAGATCATTGAAACTGACATCAATTATACTTTTTATTTCTTTACTGATTGGTGGAACAATCAATGAAGGTAAAGTCATGTTTAACCTTTGAGATGGGGATTTTTCATTGTATGTTTTCATCAAATGTATTACTTGTGTGTCAGATGATCTGGAGGCGTCAAAAACTGCCCTGATGGAACAATGTCTCAGAAAGCAGAACAGTCTTGGATCAGAATAAAAAGGGACAATTGTTAATCCTTTTCACAGACAATAGCCTTTTTCTAAAACTACACACGTGGTTTTATGTCACATCATAAGACGACAACTCACCTGGTCATGTGATAATGTCAAAGTGCTGTGATATAATTCTTTAAAACCTCCTCATATTGAAGCCATTGTTTCCTTTTTAAAAGGAATTCAAACCAAAAGTGTAGTGGAGGTGACTGTCATGTGTGTCTCACCTGAGTCTTGCCTTGCTGGCCATAGACAATCTTGGTTGGGATGATCTTGGTGGCAGTAGACTGGGTTCCGGAGCCAAGTGCTTTGGGCTGAGTGACAATCATCTTGGTGATGGGTCGGGAGGCTGTGATGATGGCGGGTTTGGTCCCTTGCATGGCCTGAAGGCTCTTCTCACCCTGATGCACACAGTTCAGACAAATGGAATATGAAAACAGTGAGAGTCATGTCCTCTCAGTGTCAATTCAACAGTTTGAGTGCACTACAAGCTTTTATCTTTTTAAGTAAACACAATCATGTTTTTTTTACAATTTGAGAATCATTGAAAAGAAAGGTTTTCCTTTTATTATGATGCTGAATCATATTTGGTCTTTTCTCTCACTAAGTTTACAACAACACATGAGAATTTGTGTGTACTTTCAACAAATTATCATGTGTTGTTGGCATTAAATAAAAAATAAAAAATAAAGTAAATGGCGACACCTAGTGACTTGAGTGTTTTCACAGCTTGTCTTTTGATTCAAAGTCAAATAAGATTATTATTGTGGCGTTTTGTTTCTTTAAAAATCTAAAAAAAACAGCACTTCAATTTTAAGAAAGATTTAAGATTGATCCTGTCTTATAATTTTTTTTTATTATTCTTTAACTTAGACCGCAAGATAAGGAAAACATGCAACATTGCGCTCCACCACAAAAACACAGATTTGTAACAATTGAATGCCTGGTACATGGAAAACAAGTCTTAGTGATACCAATATGACAATAAATTAGCGATAAATTTCACAGCTCAACAACTGACTAAATTGTGCAAATATACCTGGTTTGTAATGTTGGATAGAGAAAATTGAACTCTTTTGATGACCTGTGATGCTTCACTGACCCCAGCATTTAAAAGTGTGGTCACAACATTTTTCCCAGGCAGTCCCTGGATGGTTGCTCCTTTGCCCGTGGTCTTCTGAACCACAATGACGTTAGGCTTGGAAGTCATGGGGATGGTGGTGATCTTAGTGGTGGTGCCTTTAATGAGAAGATGCACGATGTTTTACATTGACTGGATTAACAGACTCATGTCCGGGTTGATCTCTTATAGTGTATAGTCTTAAGTGTTCTCACCAGACACAATGTTGCTGCTGATGATCTTCCCACCTAAAGTCGCCAGGGACTTGGGCACAACTGTGATGATGCTCCCACTTGTGGTTTTAACGTAAGTAGCACCACCACTGGAAGCTGATATTCTAGCTCCGATGTTAGGACTAACTGTGGGTCTAGTGTAGGTTGCCTGTGTAGCTGCAGACAACAAGAAAGACAAATTAGTTTGACTTTTCTAAATGTTTTATAATAACCTATAAAATTCCGATCGATCGATCGATAGATCGATAGATCGATACACACAAGTCTTTAATGTAAAAGTGATAAGTACGTGTCAGCTGGTGGTCACACAGGTATTGACATTCCTAAGTCATTAAATATCAATGAAAAATACAAATAAACGTGTTTCCTGAATCAGTATTGTATTATAAATGACTGTCAGATGGCTCACCTGAAGGCTGTGTGACCAGTTTGGTGGTCATGATGGCTCCATTGCTGCTGACCACCATAATAGGAGAAGAGCTGCTGCTGGCCAAAGCCACGGACGAAGGCTTGGGCAGGATTTTGCTTGGTTGTACCTGCTGCGTGATAATCTTTACTCCTGTGCACACATTCAATAAAAGGTGTCAACATATCACATGCTGCACAGCTGTGGATATTTGGCTGAACTTCATCCTGGCCTTCCTACCCGACTCCTGTTTGATCTGAATGGTGGGCTTGGAGCCTGGACAGGGGCTGGTGCTCTGGCTCACACCGGTAGCTCCCACAGGGGAACTCTGCTGGAGCTGTTTGGGGGACTGCTGTTTGGGTAAATGAGCCAGGATCTGGGTGGGTGAGCCCACAAGGGTTTTAGGAGAAGGCATTCTTGCAGTAGCCACTTTAACCCCGGCTGAAGCAGCAGCTAAAACAAGAAACATGGTCAGTGTCATTTTATTAATTAACCAAAATTTCCACCAAACAACCCATACAGTATGTGGGAATGTAAATGTAGGTGTGTTCACTCTCTCAGTGTGTACTTTCAGTCAAAACAAGCACACATGCATATTGGTCAAACAAATGATAACAAATATCCCAGAATTAAACATTAGAAAGGTGTGTCAGAAAAAAGAACCACCAGGAGAAAGTAATACACTTGTGGACAAAATTGTTGGTACCCTTCGGTCAATGAAAGAAAAACTCACAATGGTCACAGAAAAAACTTTGTGACAAAAGTAATAATAAATAAAAATTCTATGAATGTTAACCAATGAAATTCAGACATTGCTTTTCAACCATGCTTCAACGGAATTATTTTAAAAAATAAACTCATGGAACAGGCCTGGACAAAATTGTTGGTACCCCTAACTTAATATTTTGTTGCACAACCTTTTGAGGCTATCACTGCAATCAGACGATTCCTGTAACTGTCAATGAGACTTCTGCACCTCTCAGCAGGTATTTTGGCCCACTCCTCATGAGCAAACTGCTCCAGTTGTTTCCGGTTTGAAGGGTGTCTTTTCCAGACGGCATGTTTCAGCTCCTTCCAAAGATGCTCAATAGGATTGAGGTCAGGGCTCATGGAAGGCCACTTTAGAATAGTCCAATGTTTTCCTCTTAACCATTCTTGGGTGTTTTTGCTGTGTTTTGGGTCATTGTCTGTTGCAGACCCATGACCTGCGACTGAGACCAAGCTGTCTGACACTGGCCAGCACATTTCTCTCTAGAATCCCTTGATAGTCTTCAGATTTCATTGTACCCTGCACAGATTCAAGACACCCTGTGCCAGATGCAGCAAAGCAGCCCCAGAACATAACAGAGCCTCCTCCATGTTTGACAGTAGGGACAGTGTTCTTTTCTTGATATGCTTCATTTTTCCGTCTGTGAACATAGAGCTGATGTGCCTTGGCAAAAAGTTCTCATCTGTCCATAGGACATTCTCCCAGAAGCTTTGTGGCTTGTCAACATGTAGTTTGGCATATTCCAGTCTAGCTTTTTTATGATTTGTTTTCAACAATGGTGTCCTCCTTGGTCGTCTCCCATGTAGTCCACTTTGGCTCAAACAACGACGGATGGTGCGATCTGACACTGATGTTCCTTGAGCATGGAGTTCACCTTGGATCTCTTTAGAAGTCTTTCTGGGCTCTTTTGTTACCATTCAGATTATCCGTCTCTTTTCCTCCTGCGGCCACGTCCAGGGAGGTTGGCTACAGTCCCATGGATCTTAAATTTCTGAATATTATGTGCAACTGTAGTCACAGGAACATCTAGCTGCTTGGAGATGGTCTTATAGCCTTTACCTTTATCATGCTTGTCTATAATTTTCTTTCTATTCTCCTGCGACAACTCTTTCCTTCTCTTCCTCTGGTCCATGTTGAGTGTGGTACATACCAGACAACACAGTGACTACCTGAAGCCCTATAAATAGGCCCACTGACTGATTACAAGATTGTACACACCTGTGATGCTAATTAGTGCACACACCTTGAATTAACATGTCCATTTGGTCACATTATTTACAGTCTTTTCTAGGGGTACCATCAATTTTGTCTAGGCCTGTTCCATGAGTTTATTTTTTAAATAATTCCGTTGAAGCATGGTTGAAAAGCAATGTCTGACTTTCATTGGTTAACATTCATAGAATTTTATTTATTATTACTTTTATCAGAATAAAGTTTTTTCTGTGACAATTGTGAGTTTTTCTTTCATTGACCGAAGGGTACCAACATTTTTGTCCACGTCTGTATATGTTCACGTGTCTAACATCGAGCTTTGTTTCTGGTGCATTATTTCACTGTGAAGCTGCTGTTATTTTGGAAAATATAAAAGCATTCAAACCTATGTGCAGATACCTGTTTCTAACATTTCTGTTTTCTATGACCTAGATGAACAAGGACATCCAAAGAGAGACTTTTGAAGGTATGCATGTATTGATGAAATTAGGCATATAATAAGAAATTTAGGCCATAGAGTCATTTACAAGTGCTAATACAGCAACTATTTAGAAACAAACAACCCTCAACAATCACTTTAGATGAGAGCTAAAAGTTGTATAGTTACATGTTTCCTCATACAGATCTAGCACTGTCGCTTCACAGCAAGAATGTCCAGGGTTCCACTACCGGGAGTTTCCCCCACCAACATCAAAACATGCTGGACACTCCCGGTGGCGGCTGCCAACAGGGAATTTCACAACAGGGATAGAAATTGTAAAAAATGAAAACATAATGGAAGTGAGGACCTACATGATGCCACAGTTGACATGACGACAGAGGGAGTGGAGGAGACTGTTGTGGTGACTGCAACAGTGTTGGCAGGAATGGAGCTGGCAGGGAACACCACAGTCTGCTTCTGAGAAGGAGGGGTCAGCACACCACTAGAGGCCAGCTTGGACATAGCTGCGTTGTTGTGGGCGTGGGACTTTGACAGGATGTTGGGCACAAAGGAGGAGCTAGGAGATGTGGTCACAATGATCACCTGACAAAAGATAAGGAAGCATACAGATAATATTAAAGTCAAAATTAGTTCAAGGCGACAAAAAACTAAAAGAGAGAGCAGGTTCAACTATACGTATTAGTTTAGACTCTAGCAACAGACACACAACAGGACCGATGCTTTACTGAACAACATGGACCATTCCCTGCATTGGGCTTTTGAACAACAGAGATCGAAGTCTAAGATCAATGAGCTGCTGGACAGAACGCCACAAGTTTGCATGTTCTCCATGTGCTTGTGTGGGTTTTCTCTGGGTAGCCCAGAAACTCACTGACCTTTTACACACACAAACTGATTACAAGCAAACAGATCACAGGTGACGATGGTTACCTTTGGCAGCCATTCAAACCTGTTTGTGTCACTTGTGCATGTTCTTAGGGCAAAAATCACCAATGATCAGGGTCATGTGGGTAGTTTCTGTTGTCATTATGATTTGAAAAGAGTAAACAGAGTTGTTTGACAACTTTTTTTGTTATCATTCATTTTCTCTGAAAAAAAAAAAAAATTCACAAATTCTGCCAGGGTATGAGCAAACACAGATCACAACTGGAAGTGTTTTCGTTAACTGCAGTAAAATAAGTCCACAAGGCGCTCGCTCATCCTGTTCCTGCTCTGTTCACTTCTGCCACCGAGTCATGTGACGACACAGCGACACACAGAGAGCAGGAGAAGGAGGTGACACAGACCTGTCCACTCACTCAGTGGAGCAGCAAAGGATCTGTGTGAAAAAGAACGTCTCATAGCCTAACTGCGACTTGATTACCATCATTGATCTTATAGAGCCGTTCAATAGATTCAGTTTGTTCATAAACGTCAAGTTATCATAATAGCAAACACCGTTTTATTTTCAGCTGCAAAACACAGTATGTAGCATGTAACTTCTGACTAAATGACTAAATGAATATAGGCTACAGTATACCCCAATACGCTTGTTCAGAAATGACGTTCAGAAATATGGTTCATAAATTAACAACTCTCTCATTAAATGTCATTTAAATATAATTCAAATTTTAGCTTAAATATTAGAATATTTTATTTGTGAAAAGAAAAATGCTTATCCTAGCTCCTGTAACAAAAAAAAGGGAGCTCTAAAATGTATGATTGTTTTTCTTATTAAGCAGCTGCAGCTGATTTACAGCTGTTTTTCCACTGTCATCTTTAGACACGTTTGTTGTTAATGTAGCGTTAAAAGCAACAAGAACATTGAGACTTAAAGAAAGCCTCAACCAGCAGCCTCTAATGTCTTTGAAACTTACTTATGTATTAGCAACACATTAAAGGTTTGTTTCAATTACTTTATATCATACAAGCGCCCGCTTATAAATTTGGCAAAAACTGTGGAAACACAATCCAGATCAATGGTTGTATTACTGACAGCAGAAAGTAGAGCATGAACGGGGGGCTGACCTTCTGCGTGGTGGTGCTGGTGGTCTGGATGGTGGGCTTGGTGAAGGTGATCTTGACCGGTGACAGGTGAGGCGGCAGTGAGTTAGCTATGCTCTGCATGATGTTACTCATCTTGGGGCTGCCGCTCATTGGCACCGTAATGTTCTTGGACACAGGCGGGGACATCTTAGTAACCTCTTTCAGCATGACCGGGGGCGAGCTGGATGAGTTAGTCCTCCTACGCTTTCGGGGCTTCTCATCTTCATCAGAACAGCTCACGCCTACAACAGAGAAAATAGACACCACCTGAGTCCTTCCAAAGTAAAATCAACCATTAAACATTAATCCATTATTTACCACTGCACCAAAGCTGTTTGATATGCAGTTACACTAGCAGCAGAGGCATGTGATCTTTAAAACAACAGTATGCTTGATAAAAATAATCTAAAATCATTTTACAAATATTAGCATGTTTACTGTATTTTTATTTATTTTTTTATTTTTATTTTAAACAGATGTCCCTAAAAAAAAGCTTTTGAAATGTTGTATCTCTTGTATAAAAATTACTTAGATGTCTTGGGTTTAGATTAATAACCTCTTTTTTATTTGTATTATTTTTTTTTTTTATTGTGTATCCATTTACATTTATTCATTTTTTAGATATTCTTAACTAAAACTTTTACTTATTTTATTTATTTCACTGTAAGGCACAGAATATTATAGTATTTTTATTTTTCCTTTATAGTTATAGCTATTACTAAACTTTTACTAGCCACTAAACATAAAAACATTTAAGACTTAAACTTTGCTAAATATTCCCAATTATCATTATAGTCAATATTACCCACTCCTCAGAGCATAATTTGCACATTCGTGTTGAGCTGTGTTTGATGTAGCATTTAGTTTAATGCAATGATATACAGCTCCAAAGGAAACAGGATGTGATGCTGTCAAACCTTTGTGAGGAGAGGAGCCCATAGATAAATAAATAAATAAATAAATAAATAAATAAATAAATAAATAAATAAATAAATAAATATGGTTATCCGCTCATTGGTCCCGTATTCACTGATAGTCAGTACCACAGGGCAATAAAATTACATCCGGGGTTTTACTCCATAGTAAAACAATAGTTTTCAGATAGCATAAACGGACATATTAATCCCCCATTTTAGAGGCTCCATGGAGGAAGCCTCATGAGGAGGACAGTAGCACTCACTTTTCACATAAACTGTGCTCCCACTGGGCAGCACCACCACATTGGATGAGGGGCTTGGGGGTCGGGGGGACTTCACGGCTGCTCCTATGGTTCCTCCGGAGGTTGTGGCACTGGTGGAGGTACAAGTGGTGCTGGTGTAGGAGTAACACACCACCACTGCAGGAATTTACACAGTTCATTAAAAAAAAATAAAAATAAAAAAGAATATATGCTCAGATCAGATCTGTAAATGTGACCAACCTTCTTTGTTTCCTGTTTCAGCAGGAAGCAGCAGAGAGGCGTTCTGATTGGCTGTTGCACTGGCTACAGCGTTAGCACTGACAGTGAAAGCTGTCTGAGGGACTAGCCTCGGCATCAGAGGGACGAGGCGGCGCCCTTCAATAGACCATTCTGAGGAACTGTTTGGACCAGACATACTGCAAGAAAAACATGTTTTTGTCTGCGTTACATTTTTACTGCAACACCTGAAACAATAAATCTTGTTTGTTTACAGTAGCTTTATGCACATGGTACATCCTCTTTGGTGATGTGGTTAAAACCCCTGATATTGGGTGTTCACTTCCCCTGAGGAGCAACTCCAGCCACAAGCCATTGAACCCTTGAGCCAGTCCTTTATTACTAACTGTCAAAAGTAAAAGTGACTATACCGACTGTCTGGAATTTAAAGGAGTTCAAACAGGACAAAATCAGAACCAACATCAGTAGTAAACCAAGTAAGGGCTAGGGGAAGCCGAGTTCTAATATAATACATAATGTATCATGTAAGTGACAATTGTCTATACAAGTCTTCTGCATTTCAAAATGTCATGAAAACCCTACACTTACTGATAGGCAATGGTTGTGAGGCGCTCATCGTTGACAGCTCTGCGGACCTCTGCACGATGGCGCTCGGTTGAAATACTGAGAATATACAAGTAGACAATAGACAGAAATATATCAATAACATGACACATTTTCAAATGAAACAATTTAGTACAAGACGTTTGAAACTGAAAATACAGTGAAAACAAGTACCCCAGGATTTTAGTGAGCTCTCCTAGGAGGTCTTTCTTATCTTTTGTCAGATCGCCCTGGGCCCGCAAGGCACTGATAACCCCAGCATATGCCTCCAGCTCTGCCAACGACACAACACTCATTTAAGATACTTATGACATAATGCGTTTAATGTGAGTGCTGAGTGTTACGTCAAATGTGCATGCCTTACCGAGTTTACGGAGGATTCTTTTGCACTCATCCCTCCCCAGGTCAAGGATGGTGGGCCATACTACAGGCATGGTACACACCGGCTTCTCCAGCTGAATCATGGGCTGGGGCATTAAACATAAAAAGAAACAAAAAGCACAACACAGTTATGTAGGTCCTTTACACTTTGCTATTAACTAACTTTATATTTATATATTATTTTGGTGAAGGAAACTGCTCTGTGCAATATCGCGGCATTTTTTTGCAGATCAAGGAGAAGTCAAGGCCCTGGCCCTCCATATTAACAACCATTTAGATTTTCTCCACTGCCTCTCAGAGAAGGAATAAAATCAAAAATCAATTCATTCCATCACGTTAATATAATAAAAAGCAATGGAAAGCCTGAAGCTCGTATTTATTTCAATTATTCCAGCAGAATCTAACGGGAAATGCACAACACCTGAGCCTTTACAAAAGAAAAAACAGTTAGCAACCGGGTGCTACTTTACCTGAACGCATGCTAAAAAAAAAAAAAAAAAAATTTAACCAAATACTATGGTGCTCCAGTTGTTAATATCTAGCGGGTAATCTTAAGGTATTTTTCTATCATTGAGAACACAAAACCTTTTCAATAGACTGGGCTAGCTTACCAATTAGGCTAGCACTAAAGAAAACATATAAGCCAAAGCAGTCTTACCATTCGTTAACTAAGCAACTTCAAGGCCTTGATGTCGTTAATAAAGCCACATTTCGAACAAACATGGTGTAATGTTACTGCCTAATGATTGGATATCCGTAGTGTTAAAGGCAGACAAAAGAAAAGCTGACTCTTAGAACGGATACACAGTGTTTATGTTTTGAGCTAAATGATGCTAGCGGCCTCGGCCTACTGATGGACGGACTTCTTCTTCGCGGGAAAAGCTGCTTGTGTGCAACGTGCTGCCATCTACAGTTGCTGCACATTGAAATCTTTAAGGGAGTTACTTTTTAGCTTATTGAAATAGGAGGCACTTGTTTATCTTCACAAAGAATGTTTTGTTTGTTTGAGAGCTGTCAGGAGCTGAAGTAATGTGGGACCTCAGTTAAAATAATGTGTGAGGTTTCAAATGTCTAGAAATGTGTAAAATTTTGCATGTTTAGCTACATGTTTAATGCACCTTATTATTCCAATTTCTCTCTTTCCCCTTATGTATAGATGTATAGATATTATAATTCTGTTAATATATTTATATATACTTGTGATTGTTTTGAAATGTATTCTTATCTTCTTATCTTTTCATAACATCCCGCTCTCCCACAGTTCACACTGTCGTTGTGTCCTTGGGCAAGACTCTTAACCCACCTTCCCTCCAGTGGTGTTCCAGCTGTATCACTGATAAAACGCTTTGAGTGCCTACAAGGTGGAAAAGCGCTATATATATATATATATATATATATATATATATATATATATATATATACATATACACATATATATATACTTTAAAAAATTCAAATACGGTGACAAATTAATGTACTTTGTGGAGTTTTTCCTAAATTGTTTTGGCACAGGTTCAGCATTTCTTTAATCTAAAACTGCATATGTTCATGTTCACTTCATTGAATCTCTTTACCACTGTTGAAAAACGTAGGCTAGTTATTCACTCAAAACATTTAGGCTAATGCAATGAGCTAAAGACACACACTGCAGTGGTCTGAGAGCTGGCTGAACTCCACCAGCAGGGGGAGCTGTGTGCTACCCTATTACACACGTGGACAAAATTGTTGGTACCCTTCGGTCAATGAAAGAAAAACTCACAATGGTCACAGAAAAAACTTTATTCTGACAAAAGTAATAATAAATAAAAATTCTATGAATGTTAACCAATGAAAGTCAGACATTTCTTTTCAACCATGCTTCAACGGAATTATTTAAAAAAAATAAACTCATGGAACAGGCCTGGACAAAATTGTTGGTACCCCTAACTTAATATTTTGTTGCACAACCTTTTGAGGCTATCACTGCAATCAGACGACTCCTGTAACTGTCAATGAGACTTGTGCACCTCTCAGCAGGTATTTTGGCCCACTCCTCATGAGCAAACTGCTCCAGTTGTTTCCGGTTTGAAGGGTGTCTTTTCCAGACGGCATGTTTCAGCTCCTTCCAAAGATGCTCAATAGGATTGAGGTCAGGGCTCATAGAAGGCCACTTTAGAATAGTCCAATGTTTTCCTCTTAACCATTCTTGGGTGTTTTTTGCTGTGTTTTGGGTCATTGTCCTGTTGCAAGACCCATGACCTGCGACTGAGACCAAGCTGTCTGACACTGGCCAGCACATTTCTCTCTAGAATCCCTTGATAGTCTTCAGATTTCATTGTACCCTGCACAGATTCAAGACACCCTGT
This sequence comes from Perccottus glenii, assembly GCA_024416835.2. NCBI lineage: Eukaryota > Metazoa > Chordata > Actinopteri > Gobiiformes > Odontobutidae > Perccottus > Perccottus glenii. Next base: position 1,774,340 of record CM044561.2, read on the forward strand.
GCCAGATGCAGCAAAGCAGCCCCAGAACATAACAGAGCCTCCTCCATGTTTGACAGTAGGGACAGTGTTCTTTTCTTGATATGCTTCATTTTTCCGTCTGTGAACATAGAGCTGATGTGCCTTTGGCAAAAAGTTCCATTTTTGTCTCATCTGTCCATAGGACATTGTCCCAGAAGCTTTGTGGCTTGTCAACATGTAGTTTGGCATATTCCAGTCTAGCTTTTTTATGATTTGTTTTCAACAATGGTGTCCTCCTTGGTCGTCTCCCATGTAGTCCACTTTGGCTCAAACAACGACGGATGGTGCGATCTGACACTGATGTTCCTTGAGCATGGAGTTCACCTTGGATCTCTTTAGAAGTCTTTCTGGGCTCTTTTGTTACCATTCAGATTATCCGTCTCTTTTCCTCCTGCGGCCACGTCCAGGGAGGTTGGCTACAGTCCCATGGATCTTAAATTTCTGAATAATATGTGCAACTGTAGTCACAGGAACATCTAGCTGCTTGGAGATGGTCTTATAGCCTTTACCTTTATCATGCTTGTCTATAATTTTCTTTCTATTCTCCTGCAACAACTCTTTCCTTCTCTTCCTCTGGTCCATGTTGAGTGTGGTACACACCATGTCACCAGACAACACAGTGACTACCTGAAGCCCTATAAATAGGCCCACTGACTGATTACAAGATTGTACACACCTGTGATGCTAATTAGTGCACACACCTTGAATTAACATGTCCATTTGGTCACATTATTTACAGTCTTTTCTAGGGGTACCATCAATTTTGTCCAGGCCTGTTCCATGAGTTTATTTTTTTAAATAATTCCGTTGAAGCATGGTTGAAAAGCAATGTCTGACTTTCATTGGTTAACATTCATAGAATTTTTATTTAATATTACTTTTGTCAGAATAAAGTTATTTCTGTGACCATTGTGAGTTTTTCTTTCATTGACCGAAGGGTACCAACATTTTTGTCCACGTCTGTATCAAGTCACAACTGAAGCAAATGGGACAGTCATATAAAGTTGCATTATAATTTATTGTGAATTATAAACCTGATACAAAATATTTAATACAAATGTATAAACACAACACTATGTTAATCAAATATTTCAAGAGTGCATTGCATCAGTGACCCTCAGACCTCACAGGATCAATCTAACTTAACAGCAGACCATCTTCAGCACAGACTCACTACTTAGTGCAGCTTAGTGCCCCCCCCCCAACAAATGTCAGATGGAACACTGTGACCAATTACGTTTTTGTTAAATTTGTGAATATTTTCTTCTTCTGTATTTTTCTTTTGTTTTTTAATTTGATCTTAATACCTTGGCTCCAGTGGTGTTCCAGCTGTAACTCTGGTGAATGGAACCTTAATGTAAGTCGCTTTGGATAAAAGCGTCAACTAAATGACTAAATGTAAATGTAATGTACCTTGTGGCTCTTTTTTTGGAATACATATTATTTGTAGAATCACCGTTCAATTTTTATTTTAAAGCCACCTACTCAATATTTGCTTATCTTTGACAAGCTTTTCTTTATTATCCTCTGTCCCTGACGTTCCTGAAGGCAACCCGCCGCTGTACCCCTGCGTCCGGCTCTGTAGTGTCCTTTACGAGCAAGACATGAACGCACCGCGGCCGAAGGTGGGCTTTCCTCCACTTTTTGCAGTAGTTTGTGGGGTGGGGGCACTTCCTTTTCCCATCAGAGCAGCGCAGACGAATGCCAGGCTGCTGCGTTCAGGGACCAGACGCGATCAAACGCGAAGGAGGATGCTCTCCGGGCAGACTTAACCACTCTACTTCCACGGCCTCCAGCTTTCCCACGGGACACGGACACTAGAGCAAAACTGTGGATCGTAACGCTCCAAGTTTGACGCAGTTTTCGCGCCGAATGTAGTGTCGTCGTAGAGGAAGGAGTAAAGGCGAACCTCTGCTTCTGAAAACCGAGTCTTTGCTGCAAAACTGCTTAATGATATGCAACTAGTGCAGAAAAGCTTTCATTGACCCCGAGACGAGAATTTCTGGGAGTTTTCAGCCAACTTTTCGCGTAAAAGCGCAGAAAGGGGTCCACTGTTTGCAACCTGAAGACGACTCTCTGAAAAGAAATGGACACCGAGCAGAGGAAATAAAAGAGGGGTTCGATGAAGGACAGGGACATGGCATTGAAGTAAAATCGGTGGAAACTCAGAAGGGCAGCCCAATGAGCGGCTCACAGGCTACACTCGCTGACAGGTAGGACACGAATGCAGCCAATGACCTCAGACCTCTAACTGAAGTATTCTAATTGCCACAATAACTCTTGGGTAACTGGTCATGTTTTATATAATAACAAAATGAGTGTGTTTGATCATTAAAGGCCATATTAATATTCTGTAATAACTATTGCTTGCCAGGAAATCAAAATTTCATTTGCCTTTTTTTTACTGTATTGTAGCTTACTACATGATCAAAGCCAATTGGCCAAACTTTAATAACGCCCTGGTCTTGATGATTTTCCAAAATACAATGGCCAAAGTTTTGGCTTTTTTTTTAGCCGGTATGAATTACAATTTTTTTCTTGCTCTTTTCTGTAACTCTTCTGCCATAACAAAATAATATTTAGCTGCAATATTTGAATGGTATTTTACAGTAAGTAATTAAATGTGATTTAGAAAATAAAAAGAAATAGCCTACAAGTCTCTGGACTAACTTCCACTCATCAACGCAGGCACTAAATCTATATTAAAGACTGAACCTGGACAGGTCTAAAGCAGGACTTTTCCATTTGGACGCACCTCAGTTTGATATAATGTTCTGTTTAGACAAACATTTTGAGGCAAACAGTAAAGGTTCATCACAGGGAACACCATAATGTTATTGTGATGCAAGTCATAAAAAAAAAAATCTGATATATATGGATGTTGCAAAAACAATAAATCTGCAATATATTGTGTAGCCCTAGCTCTTTCATGTGAGAAAAGTAAAAATACAACAAATATTTAAAATCCTCTCCAAGATAACTAGCAGTTCCCAGATAGACTGTTTATTTGTTTAAGCATCACTATGTAACTTTTTATCCCAAAATATGGATTCTGAAATTTATTAGCTTCAAATCGGTCTAGATGGTTTCTGACAAGACACAAGGAAATACACTCCTCTAGCCAGAACCTGTCCCATCAACAAATATACATTACAGCTAGGCTATATTTATAAAACTAAATGGTTGGTTTGCAACAGCATTTGTCTTCTTTAGTCCTTTAGTGGGTGTACAGTTTGAAAGGTTACATTGTGTTGCTTTACAGTTTTTTGCATTTTTGCACTCCTGTGTTTTGCACTGCTCCTCAATTCTGGCCTGTTGAGATGATAGTTTTAGGAAATGTTGTTACCGTAGGAATAACAACATTTTGTATTTGTGCCTCCCACATTTTAAGAGACCAAAAGTAATGGGACAATTGGCTGCTCAGCTGTTCCATGGCCAGGTGTGTGTTATTCCCTCATTATCCCATTCACAAGGAGCAGATAAAAGGTTCAGAGTTCATTTCAAGTGTGTTATTTGCATTTGGAAACTGTTGCTGTCAACTCTCAATATGAGATCCAAAGAGCTGTCACTATCAGTGAAGCAAGCCATCATTAGGCTGAAAAAACAAAACAAACCCATCAGAGAGAGAGCAAACACTTTAGGTGTGGCCAAATCAACTGTTTGGAACATCCTTAAAAAGAAAGAACGCACCGGTGAGCTCAGCAACACCAAAAGACCCGGAAGACCACAGACAACAACTGTGGTGGATGACCGAAGAATTCTTTCCCTGGTGAAGAAAACACCCTTCACAACAGTTGTCCAGATCAAGAACACTCTCCAGGAGGTAGGTGTATGAGTGTCAAAGTGAACACTCAAGAGAAGACTTCACCAGAGTGAATACAGAGGGTTCACCACAAGATGTAAACCATTGGTGAGCCTCAAAAACAGGAAGGACAGATTAGAGTTTGCCAAACAACATCTAAAAAAGCCTTCACAGTTCTGGAACAACATCCTATGGACCGATGAGACCAAGATCAACTTGTACCAGAGTGATGTGAAGAGAAGAGTCTGGAGAAGGAAAGGAACTGTTCATGATCCAAAGCATAGCACCTCATCAGTGAAGCATGTGGTGGTAGTGTCATGGTGTGGACATGTATGTCTGCCAATGGAACTGGTTCTCTTGTATTTATTGATGATGTGACTGCTGACAAAGGCAGCAGGATGAATTCTGAAGTGTTTTGGGCAATATTATCTGCTCATATTCAGCCAAATGCTTCAGAACTCATTGGACAGTGCTTCACAGTGCAGATGGACAATGACCTGAAGCAAACTGCAAAAGCAACCAAAGAGTTTCCTGTTAGAGGACAACGTCCCGGCACGTAAACACACACTTTACAAAAAAAACGTCTTTTTGGCACTATTTCCTCCCCATACAAACCCCAACAACCTATATACCAAATTAAAGCTTAAAGTCTCATCTTTCCGGCAAAATAAACCATTTCAACATGTTACAACCACAGCGCCGACACCAAAGCCTTTTTTACAGACAAGCACAAAGATTTAGTTTAGACAGCTCCTACCTTGGCTGGCTGTTTTGGACTGTAAACCGCACCAAATCCTTAAAGCTTAGACTCCTTCTGTCCGTGAGAGTCCAGGGAATAATATCCAGTAAAATAATTAGGTCCACAAAACATGTTATATCCTCCAAGGCTCAAAAACTGCAGCGAAGTATTTCCAACTTGAAATCAGCAGCGACATTTTTTGTCATTTCTTTTGATAATAAAAGCCACAAATCCTCTTGAGACCGGGAAAATAAGCTACTAAAATGCTAACAGGAAGTGTTAGCCTTCGATTGACACCTTTTTCAGCCAATTGTGATGAGTTTTTAGCAGGCGGGACCTAGATTTCCTCCAATTGCCGCACAGACTCTGCGGCCATTACGCATCACGTAAACGCTTCTAGCACGTTCGTTGTTCTCCGTATATGGTCAGCATGACGCTAGACGGATAGCCAATGATCTCCCGAGTTCAACGGTGTAAAGCATGCTGGGGTTTCCTTCCCCCTCAAGCGTCTGTGCCTAGGCGCAACACACAAGTCTGCTGAATGAGATAGAGTCTGCGTAATATGACGCGCGCATGTTTATCGTGCTTTCACAGACCTTTTTGCGTAAAAACTATGGCAAAACTTACAAAAATAATAAAATACTTGTTAGAGGATGTAGTGGAGGCATGTGCATTTATTTTTATTGGCATTTTGGAACAGCTGCAGTCGGAAAGACAGCGTTTAGAGGGGGGAGGGGCGGATTTGAAGCACAGCACAGAGGTGCAGTATTGTGACATGCTCTTGTGCTTTCTGCAACAAGAGACAATGTTGCAATGTTGCACATATATTGTAACATTGACCCATATATTGTATATATATATTGATTGAATCTAATCTAATCTAATATTGTACATTGACCAACAGTTTTATAACCTATGTATATAGTTTGCAGTATGTTTTTTATGTGTGGATATTATTCAAAAATATATATTTTGGCCCATAACACTCATTTTGACTATTTTTTAATGTAAATATGTCATTTTTATTGTGTTATTATTATGGAATATTAATTTTCATAACTAATATAGTGATTATGTTTGTAAATACAGATTCCTCTAGATGTAAGCTTTCAGTAGAGCCCTCATTGATGCCTGTGGGTTGAAGCATTCAGAACTTATTGCACTTTTTCATACGTTTTCCAAATGTGTCCAATGAGTTTGGATAAACTATGGTTCCTCTATAACAGCCTTTCTCAAACTTTTTTCAGTCAGGGCACCTTTCAAAAATGCATAAAATTTCAAGGCACCCCAGTTTAAAATATAATTTAAAAACACCGCATGACCCAAATTTAAATGCAAATGTCCTGTTTATTTAGACAGGACAGTAATGAACAGAGCATAATACGAACTGTAAATAACAATAACAATAATAATAACAACTTAATAGCACCTTTAAAAACACAGGTTTGCAAAGTAATTCACAAAATAATTAATCAGAGACACAAATGCCATAAAACTGTTAGGGATGCACCGAAATGAAATTCTTGGCCGAAGCCGAATAATAATGAAATGCTTGGCCGAAGGCCGAATACCGAATGCGGTGTTTCACATTTTTCCATTTATTTTGACAATTTTTTCACCATTACAATAATTAAATAGTAAAAATTTGCTTTTTACTATTTTGTGTTGCTTTTCAGATAAAAAAAATCAAATAACAAAAATACAATTTCAAAATATTTAACTAACAATGAGCAATACATTTGTCATGGTATTTATTAATCTTCCTTAATGTAAGATAATAAAAAAATATTTAGTTCATGTTAGTATGAGTGCATTCACAATTTTAACAAATAGGCCTACCACTTTTGATACTTTTTAATTCAAAAATTACAAATGTGATACTTAATTTTAATACTGTATTAGTAAATGTTAACATTAAGATTAATAAATGCTGTTAATAAGGGGTTTTCATTGTTAGTTAATGTTAAAAATAGAAACTACTTATAAAGTGTTACCATAATCCAAAATATAAATAAAATCTTACCAGTCAGACAGCGAGACTGTGCGCGGATAATCTGTAGTACGAGCCCGTTTACTCTCTGCGCTGTTTTCATCTCCTGCGCTGTGCATCACCTGACCGTCTCCATTACCCAGCGGCTTTCCCAAATCCAACTCGGCCTGGATCATTTCTCGTGTGCGCATCTTTCTCCCCACATCCAAGTAATGATCTTTATATCGTGGATCAAGCACAGTCGCGATGCTGTACAGGGGTTCTGAGTCCGCCTGACTAAATCGTGTGCTGACAGCTTCTAAGAGCGCACGTTCAGTTGTTTTAACTCCGTGGTCTGTTTCACTTTCGTTTTTGCAGATGTCTGGACAATTCAGCAGAACAATGTCTGCAAACGGCCGTTTTTGCCTCTTTCTCCGACACCTTAAAGTGCTTCCACACGGCTGACATGTTTGCTGCATAAAGCCCGCGCCTCTCACTCCGCGCGGGTAATTTGATTGCGTCATTAAAAACGTCATTATTCGGCAAAATTTATTCGGCCTTTTTACTTATTCGGCCGAACGCCGAAAGTGCTTTTTTTGGCTATTTTCGGCCGAATAATTTCGGTGGCCGAACATTCGGTGCATCCCTAAAAACTGTAAGAGATGGACCGCACAATACAAGAACCCAACAACAAATCCTGACCAGGAGAACTAAACTGAAGTGCAGGATGCAGTTAAAATAAAATAAAAAGGGGCAGACATAACAAAAATAAATAAAATCAGATACAATTTGATAAGAAAAAGATCCATGTTCCATGCACCAGAGATAAGCAGGAATGTTTGCATATAGTGCTTGTTTTCATCCGTGCTATATGCACATGCACACACACCCACACACACAAAAAAATAATCCGCAACGAGAGATGGAGAAAGATCTACATGCGCGCATGCAGCGCACACACGCGCTCACACAAGCCGGGGTGGGGTGACCACAATCAATGAGAGACGTGAGCCTGGTGCGACGCACACAGCCGCCCTATCCTGGCAGGTATGGATGAGAGGCAGACACGGAGCTCCTGGTCCACAGTCCTCAGTCCCTGTACTTGTTCTTGATGTACGTCAGGCTTGAAAAGCTCAGTTCTGATATTCCGATTGTCAAATATATACAAGTGGAAGTGTTTTGTCGTTTAAACACCTTTATAACGATCGCGTTAGTTGAGCTGTATGCACGATGGGCGCCGCCATCGCCGCCGCAGGGGCAGTTTAGAAAAGTTGTGATATATGACAGCTCTGAGCGCGCCTGTCTCTGGCTCAGTGCAAGCCAACGCGAAAGCATTATTTTTTTATTTTTTTTTGCCTACGTAATTTTTTGGCGGCACCCCAGTGTGCCGCGGCACCCACTTTGAGAAAGGCTGCTCTATAAAACGCATGGACCTACCAACATAAAAACTGGTGTAAAAAATTCATTTTTACAGATATTCTTTTCAAGTTTGAAATGTGAGCAGTCATCAAGTTATTATTTTGGCCCATAGTGTGTTTTAGTCCTCGACTACCTGCTGAAGCCTTTGACACCTTTATTTTCACTAAATATTTCAGGCGAGGACACAAAAAATAATTTTCTCTGTGTGTTCCAAAGTGTATAAAATTGTATTAGTAGTACTTAGAGAGATTCTGACTGTTGTGGGTGAAACTAGAGGTTGTTACCTTTACAGAGAGCCCACACTTGTATTTAAATTCCATAGGGTTCAATAACAGCAGTCATTTTAATTTGGAGAGGTCACATTACACACAATACAGCCAAAATGACCCCCGATTGCTAGTTAAGGGAAAGAAGTGGAATGTTATGCAATGGCCAAGTTAATCACCTGACCTGAATCTGATTGAGCATGTATTTCACTTGTTGAAAATGCCCCAAGAACAAGCAGGAACTGAAGACAGTTGCAGTAGAGGCCTGGCAGAGCATCACCAGGATTAAACCCAGCGTCTGGTGATGTCTATGTGTTCCACACTTCAGGCTGTTATTGACTGCAAAGGATTTGCAACCAAGTATTAAAAAGTGAAAGTTTGATTTATGATTGTTAATCTGTCCCATTACTTTTGGTCCCTTAAAAAGTGGGAGGCACAAATACAAACTGTTGTAATTCCTACACCGTTCACCTGATTTGGATGTAAATACCTCAAATTAAAGCTAAAAGTCTGCAGTTAAAGAACATCTTCTTCATTTCATGTCAAGATTAGAACTGTGTCAATGTCCCAATATTTATGGACTTGACTGTATATGCAGTGTATAATCATTGATAGAATATTAGTAAATGCTTGGTAAATGCACCTCTGTGTTACACTGAGATACCTAAACTGGACTGGAGAAGCAGAGTTTACAGAATGTTCCCATTCATTTCCAAAAGGCCTGTAAAAGATAAATCTGGATTAATGATAAAAGCTGACTCGGAGCTGTGCAGATTCCTGTGTTCATAAGTCACGGTGTATTTTTACACTCAGGAGTTTCCTTTGAGGAAACGCCAAAATAAAGGCACACATGACTGATGTGCTGGTGAGTCAGTTGATTTCTGACCTTCCGGCTGCAGGAGAATGTTCTCACAGTGTTTTCTTGACAACGATGGGCCTCTTCTGTGGAGCACTCTACAGTTTCCATCACAGATTCAACATAAAGCCTATACAGCCTTAAATCCTAGCACAAATGGAAAACATGACATGCTCACTGAAGAGGAAAAGTCGAGTCTCGGTTTCATTGGCCTTTTTAACATCAGCCTGTTAAACACAGAGGGGCACACTCTACTCTGGACCTCACTGCCAGCCACTCACTGGAGTTTGACATTCAGAGATAAATAATGTTTTTTAAGTCCACCTAAAAGCATTAATGCAGTATTAACATTAACAAAAGGATTGTTAGGTTCTTCTGAGGATAGATTTACACAGGTTTAATAAACAGCAACAAGGACAGAAGTACACACACACACATGCCACATTTACACGCATAACTGTGCTTCTTAAAGGTGCATTTTGTGTTGTATATAGTCGGACAAAATGCAACACGAGTCAAAACTACATTTCCAGTAAAAATTACATTAATATCAATCTTTCTGAGCGAGCACATTGACGAGCCCCCAATACGTTTTGATACTGCTGCTACTTTAAGAGCAAAACATGTTTTTTTATAAATATACAGCGCTGGAAAAAATTACGAGACCACTGCAATCAGCATCTCTACAAGTATGAAGCCATTCCATTCTAATGTCTGTTGAATCCCAACACAGGCACACATCATTCTACAGAAGGAGGTGATCACCTCAACCAAATCTTATTTAATAAGGAAAAATATAAAAGAAACACTTCTGTGGTCATCACTGTCCTCTTGCAAATAAGTGCTCTAAATTACAATATTTTTATTTGGAATTTGGGTATATACAGTATATGTGTGTACATATAAATATATATATATAGCTCAGCTCAGCTGCCTACCTCATAATGATGAGTGACAATAAATGCTATGAGAAGCCGGCTCAGACGTCGCCCGGCCAAACAAGGTCTGCGTCAGGTGTTGGGGAACCAGAGCAACTTGATGACAAATGGGCTACTGGAACAAGACGGAGATGGGCGAGATGCGATAACAAGGCTCTGTTGGAATGCTACTACTCCAGTAACCCTAGTCAGAGGGGTTACATGAAGAGAATGTGGGATGAATGGTTACTACGAAACCCACAATCCAGGCTTACATCGAAGCAACTAGTAGCTCAGTGTTCCAACATCCACAAGCGGCAGCTGCTATCACAACTTGAGATTGACGAGATACAACACAAAAAATGCTACGGCAAGGGGGAGCCAGGACGCAAGGTCAGAGGGGCAGCTGTTCCCCAACCGGAGATTGGGTATGAAGCCCCAACAATTGAAATAACGCTGAACGAGGCAGCGACTGACCTGAAAGACAAGATCATGGCGAGAATGAATGCAAGGCAACCGGCGCCAATTACAACGGCTAAGTGAAGTACCATCAGAAAGTCTCCTAGAAGATGTGAATGCAGCATTGAGTGCGATCCCTACCACATCCATCACTGAAACCAATGAGCTGCTATACACCTCCGCAGCAGTGATCCTCGAGATGCTTGGCTATAAGAGCAACCATTGGAGCCATGAGAAACAGTACCCACCATGGAAACAAAGGCTGGAGGCTAAGATCAAGCAGACACGTAGAGAAGTAAGCCAACTGACAGAGGCCAAGAAAGGTGCAATGAGAAAACCGGTACCCAAGAGGTACAACCAGATGCCCATACCTGAAGCACTTGAAACTGCCAAACAAAGGCTCCAAGCCTTGGCCAGCCGCCTAACGAGGTACACGAGAGAACGAAGCCAGAAGAATAAACCGGCTGTTCGCAACTCAACCTGCAAAAGTGTACGCTCAATGGCAGGGTAATAACAGCAGAGCAGACCCTCCAAGGCTGGAAACTGAACAATACTGGAAAAGTATATGGGAGAGGAGGCATCACACAACAGCGATGCACAGTGGCTGGTGGCTCTGAGAGAGGACCACAGCAACCTCCTGAACAGAATCCAGTTACCATCACAGCGGCAGACATCCAAGAAAGACTCTCAGGTATGAAAAACTGGACAGCACCGGCCCTGACAGGATCCACACCTACTGGCTAAAGAAAATCACTGCACTCCACGAGCGCCTTGCAGCACAAATGAACCAGCTGCTAAGGGATGGGGCGCACCCTGAATGGCTTACAGAAGGCGTACAATCCTGATCCTAAAGGATCCCACAAAGGGTACAGTCCCATCCAACTATCGGCCAATAACCTGTCTCCCACAACATGGAAGCTCATGTCAGGCATCATTGCGGCTAAGATAAGTGGGCACATGGATCAATACATGAGCAAAGCACAGAAGGACATCGGCAAAGAAACCAGAGGAGCTAAACACCAACTCCTGGTTGACAGAACAGTCACCCAAGACTGCAGAACCCGACACACCAACCTGTGCACTGCCTGGATTGATTACAAGAAAGCATATGACTCAATGCCACACACATGGATCACTGAATGCTTGGAGATGTACAACATCAACAGGACTCTAAGAGACTTCATTGCAAACTCAATGAGGCTGTGGAAAACCACCCTTGAGGCCAATGGCAAGCCACTTGCACAAGTATCCATCAAATGTGGCATATACCAAGGAGATGCTCTATCCCCACTGCTGTTCTGCATAGGCCTGAACCCCTCAGCCAAATAATCGACAAGACTGGCTATGGATACCGACTCAGGAATGGGGCCACCATCAGTCACCTCCTCTACATGGATGACATCAAGCTATACGCTAAGAGTGAGCGGGACATCGACTCACTGATCCACACCACCAGGATCTACAGCTCTGACATTGGGATGTCATTCGGCTTGAAAAGTGTAGTCGAATGGTGACGAAAAGAGGGAAGGTAGTCCACACAGAAGGGGTCTCACTCCCAGAAGGAACAATAGCAGACATTAAGGATGGTTACAAGTACCTTGGAATACCACAGGCAAATGGCAACCTCGAAGAGGTAACAAGGAAAACAGCAACTGCCAAATACCTCCAACGAGTAAGGCAAGTCCTAAGAAGTCAGCTCAATGGCAAGAACAAGGCACGGGCAATAAACAGCTACGCCCTGCCAGTGATCAGATACCCTGCGGGAATAATAAGGTGGCCAAAGGAAGAGATACAGATCACAGACGTTAAGACACGAAAGCTCCTCACCATGCATGGAGGGTTCCACCCCAAATCCAGCACCCTGAGACTGTACGCTAGCCGTAAAGAAGGCGGCCGTGGACTAGTAAGTGTGAGAGCCACTATCCAGGATGAAACATCCAAGATCCACAAGTACATCAAAGATAAGGCCCCAACAGATGACGTGCTCAGTGAATGTCTCAGGCAATGGGGAACAGAGGAAGAGGAGCTGGAGGAGGGACCATCATGGGAGGACAAACCCCTACATGGGATGTACCACCGGAACATAATAATAAATAATAATAATAATAAATAATAATAATAATAATAATAATAATTGTTATATTTATATAGCGCCTTTCCAGAGCTCAAGGACGCTTTACATATCAATTATTCATTCACTCCACAGTCACACACTGGTGGTAGTAAGCTACATCTGTAGCCACAGCTGCCCTGGGGCAGACTGACAGAGACGTGGCAGCCATTCTGCGCCTACGGACTCTCCGACCATCACCTTCAACATTCTTACACATTCATACGAGGCAAGGTGGGTTAAGTGTCTTGCCCAAGGACACAACGACAGTATGAACTGTGGGGAGAGCGGGAATCGATCCTACTACCTTCCGGTTGAAGGACGGCCGCTCTACCACTGAGCTACTGCCGCCCCCTACATAACTGAAGTGGCTGATATCAAGAAATCCTACCAATGGCTAGAACGGGCCGGACTAAAGGACAGCACGGAGGCACTCATCATGGCTGCACAGGAGCAGGCCTTGAGCACCAGAGCAATAGAGGCCCAAATCTACCACACCAGACAAGACCCAAGGTGTAGGCTGTGCAAACAGGCCCCTGAGACAATCCAACACTTAACTGCAGGGTGTAAGATGCTGGCAGGGAAAGCATACATGGAGCGCCATAACCAAGTGGCTGGCATAGTGTACAGGAACATCTGTACGGAATATGGACTGGAAACCCCGAGGTCAAAGTGGGAAACACCTCCAAAGGTGGTAGAGAATGACCGAGCCAAGATCCTGTGGGACTTCCAGATTCAGACTGACAGAATGGTAATGGCGAACCAACCAGACATTGTGGTGGTGGACAAACAGCAGAGGAAGGCCGTTGTGGTTGACGTTGCAATACCAAGTGATTGCAACATCAGGAAAAAGGAACATGAGAAACTAGAGAAATACCAAGGCCTCAGAGAAGAGCTGGAAAAGGCTTGGAAGGTGAAGGCGACAGTGGTGCCTGTGGTCATCGGAGCACTCGGGCAGTAACCCCAAACTGGAAGAGTGGCTACAGCAGATCCCTGGAAGAACACCAGACATCTCGGTCCAGAAAAGTGCAGTACTAGGAACAGCAAAGATAGCAGAACCCTCAAGCTCCCAGGCCTCTGGTAGAGGACCCGAGCTCGAAGGATGAGAGACCACCAGCGTGGTGAAGGACAAAGTTTATATATATATGTATATATGTATATGTATATATACATATATATATATATATATATATATATATATATATATATATATATATATATATATATATATATATATATATATATAATGTGTATATATATATATATGTATATACTGTATACAAAGGAGACTTGAACTAGAAGTAAACAGTAGCACCTCTAAACTAACAGGTCTGACGCAGGGATATCTGAAGTGTATGTGATATAGTGCAAAACTAAACAAGGACCTAATCAATTTTGTCCCAATATAACAAAATACAAAGTTGCTGAAATAGAAAGTCATGGTAATTTTTCTCCTGGCGCCTGGTCCTATAAAGACTTGATACTATACTATTACAGGAGTCAGTGTCAATAAGAACTACAGAATGCTATTAAAAGCTATTTTTAAAATTTCCTTTTCCTTGGAATACAACTGTTTATCACAAGAATAAACCAGGCCTAATTTGAGAGAAAACACAGTAAGCTTTTTCAGAATGCTTTCTACCACTTTAGATAATGGAAACCCTCTAAAAGTGCCCTTGGATATCTCACAGGGAAAGCTGCCTCTAATATTAAGCCACAAAAACAGCAATTTGAAAAGATTTTTGAATATGTGTCAGACTATGATTAATTTCTTTGTGTATAAGGTAAAGAGGAATGGAGTAAGAACAGTGCCTTGTGGGACTCTTGTACTGCTTATTAGGCAGGGGGCGGCAGTAGCTCAGTTGGTAGAGCAGGTGGGCGGTTCGATCCCCGCTCAAAACATCCCAAAACATCATAACATCCCGCTCTCTCCCACATACTGTCGTTGTGTCCTTGGGCAAGACACTTAACCTACATTGCCTCCAGTGAGTGTTCTGTAACACTGGTAAATAGCTTAATGTATGTAAAGCGCTTTGAGTGCCTACTACAGTAGGTGGAAAAGCGCTATATAAAAATAAAAATTATTATTATTATTACAGCTAATAGTCAGCTGACAGTCACTTACACTGCACACGAGGAGTCTAACTTGACCTTTTTCCATTAATAAAATTAATGTCTGGGGGAAAAAAAAGTAAAATGTGCTCAAAAAACCTTTGACAAATGAAAGATCAGTGTGACTGTTTGAGACAGTTGAAAACCATTAGGCACAATAGCACTATGTGTGATGTAGTGTGTCAGTGGTCTGTGAGTCATTTTTCTCTGTAGTTGAAGTTGCATGAGTCTGTTGACTTATGCTGCTGTGGAGTGCAGAGCTATGTGTAATGGCAGCTCAGAGCTTTTGCATGTGCCCAGTGCATTGCTCTTTTACGGTGACCTACACTTTCATTATGTGAGCAGGATATTGTCCATGTTTGAGAGGTTCTGGGACCAGCAGCATAGAGAGGCTTCAGTTGCCTGGAAACACTGGTGCCAGCTCCAGCTCGGGTTAGGGCAAGGCTTGGAGTTTGTTCAAGGGTCTCATGGTGTGGAGAATTCATTTGGAGGAGATATATTTCACGCTCCCAGTGTGAAACCTGTCCTATGTCTGTTCTGTGGGACCTTGCTCACTGGGCATTTGTCCTCTGTCAGTGCCAGGAGAAGACTGTAAAACTCCATCACTTTTCTCTTTGCTTAAGTGCTTTCCCTATGTCTTATAAAAAGGTCTTCAGAGTGTCTTTCTAAATGTATTGGTCTCATCTCAAACATAAACCCTTTTCTCGTGGTTGGAGAATAGCCTCAAGACTTTCTCCTCACATGTGCAGTTACACTCGTGGATCTTCTATAGACGTTGCTCATACGACTTCAAAGTTTCGGGCTTTGGGCCACGCTGTGCGTTCCATAGAGCAATGCACCACAGTTCTCTTGCATAAGGTCTTGTGTTTCACCCGCTGTCACTCTCCACGTGATTGGAGAGAAATAAAGTCCATGATATAAAAAACAGACAATACCCTAAAAGTCAACCATTTTGTCATTTGTATGTGTCCTGTCCATGCTACACAATGGCTGTGTCCGAATCCCTCAACAAATATATTGCTGCAGTACATAGAGGACTATGTGGAATATTAGTAAATGGTTTCAGACACTACATGACCATTTTTGTTTTGCCGTTAGTCACATGATGCTGAAATTCAAAACAGAAAGTCACATAAAGTCAACTTGTATTAAGATAATACAGTGCTCTCTTCCCACAACTTGCAAAGCATTATGATCTATTTTTGTTAATGATTTTACGGTTTATTAATAAATATTTATGACAGAAATATGTTCCCACAGGTCAAAGTTGTACAATTGAAAGACATTGCAACACTCTCCTCCGGCAATTTGAAAAAAATTATGGTTTATTTTGACCGTCTAGTGACTCTTGCTGCTAACTACTTTTACTGAGGCATTGTAGACGTTCGTACACAAACACAAAAGGACACAGCCCAGGTGTTTATTTGCAGTCCTGTCACCCAGTCCTTGCGCTCAGGAGGATCTTGATAAATGACACTTACACAGAGGTTTCTATTGTGTCACCGTTAAGAGAAGGGCTACAGAGGATTTTAAGATCAACCAAGACAACTATACATTTATTCCTACGAACCAGGGCTATTCAACTATATTTTCCAGGGCCAGGTGATCAGAGGGCTTTTGGCCTGTGAGTTTAATACATTTACATTAACATTTAACAGACGCTTTCATTTAAAGCGACTTACATTAAGGTTCCATTCACCAGTGTTACAGCTGGAACACCACTGGAGGCAAGGTGGGTTAAGTGCCCAAGGACACAACAACAGTATGAACTGTGGGAATCGAACCACCTACCTTCCGGTTGAAGGGTGAACGCTCTACCACTGAGCCACTGCCGCACCCACATACATCTCGCTGTTGCTGTCACTGTTGGCTTCAAGTGCAAATTGTAATAATAATAATAATAATAATTAAAGCCGCAAGCGGCGATAAAGGCCCTCGCCTCTCTTGAGACCGCGGGGACACATGCACTCGGAGGAGTGCATTTCGTGCTTTAAAGCGTAAACTTCACGGTAAAAGGATTCTGAGGAGTTTTCTAAGACTCTAGCCGTGGCTCTGTAGGGGCCTCCGCTAAAGGAAGGATCCTGGCAATTGGGAAATGGCATTTATTTCCCAAAGGTTGCCTCTTCACAGACTCATTACGACCACAGCCACAAATGTATCAAAAAACAAATTGATAACTTTTTGGCACATGTCTAGATGATACTCACCAAATTTGGAGCTGTTTAGATGAAAAGCCTTTAGACAGAAGGGGTGCGATTTAGGTGGTCACGCATTCCACCCAACATAGTAGATTTTCTGTTGAGTTTACGGTATGGCTGTAATAAACTTTTCTGTTTGCCCTGAGGTGTCCTATGGATGTACCAAGTTTTGTATTTCTACATTGGAAAAATTTACTTTCATTTTCCATAGAACCAATGTATTTTGACTTTTCTAGGGTCGCCACTGAGTCATTTTTCATATTTTTTCGGGACTTCAAATACATAAATTTTTCGCTGGGCTTAAAGTCTGGGACCAATAAAAATGACTTTTAGTTGCACGTTTACTGGGTCAAATTTAGGATCATTTTGCAAAAAAAAATTTATAAAAAATATATACCAAATTATAATAAAAAAAAATAACTCGAGCAAAAAAGTCTAGAAAAACGCTTGTCTATTTTACATACATGTGTTTAGCTCATTTTGCCCAAGTTTGGTGTCTGTGGAATGAAGCAGCTATTGTCTGTGTACTTTTAAAAAAGAGGTGTATTTTAAGTCGGTTCACATTTTCAATTCAAAATGGCCGCCTTCCCGTGTGTGATAGGGTGTGGTCCCCATTGGCTTTTTTAATAAGGGCTTTTCATTGTTAGTTAATGTTAAAAATAGAAACTAGTTATAAAGTGTTACCATAATCCAAAATATAAATAAAATCTTAAATTAATTTCCCATACAAGTAGCCTACCTGCGTGCCATCTGCGCCAGGTCGGGAAAGCGGCCTTGATTGGTCTTACAAAATTCGAGAGGGTTATTGCTCCTGGGGATGGGGACTTCTGAGAGATACCCATCCAACTGTTGAGCGGTCGAGCTTGTCCTCTGTCTTGCAAATGGGTTATTCTCTTGGAGGATCTCATCGAACATGTCAGACAGCGAGACTGTACTACTCATCTGTAGTACGAGCCCGTTTACTGTTTTCATCTCCTGCGCTGTGCACCACCTGACCGTCTCCATCACCTAGCGGCTTTCCCAAATCCAACTCGGCCTGGATTATTTCTCGTGTGCGCATCTTTTTCCCCACATCCAAGTAATGATCTTTATATCGTGGATCAAGCACAGTCGCGATGCTGTACAGGGGTTCTGAGTCCGCCTGACTAAATCGTGTGCTGACAGCTTCTAAGAGCGCACTTTTAGTTGTTTTCACTCCGTGGTCTGTTTCACTTGAAGTACGTTTTTGCAGATGCACCCCCTCTGGACAATTCAGCAGAACAATGTCTGCAAACGGCCGTTTTTGCCTCTTTCTCTGACACTAAAGTGCTTCCACACTGCTGACATGTTTGCTGCATAAAGCCCGCGCCTCTCACTCTACGCGGGTTATTTGATTGCGTCATTAAAAACGTCATTGTTCGGCAAAATTTATTCGGCCTTTTTACTTATTTACTTTATTTATTTACTTAATTTCGGCTGCCGAACATTCGGTGCATCCCTAGTTTACGGTATGGCTGTAATAAACTTTTCTGTTTGCCCTGAGGTGTCCTATGGATGTACCAAGTTTTGTATTTCTACATTGGAAAAATTTACTTTCTTTTTCCATAGAACCAATGTATTTTGACTTTTCTAGGGGTCGCCACTGAGTCATTTTTCGTATATTCTTTTCGGGGACTTAAAATACATACATTTTTCGCCGGGCTTGAAGTCTGAGACCATTAAAAATGACTTTTAGTTGCACGTTTACTGGGTCAAATTGAGGATCATTTTGCAGAAAAATTATAATAAAAAAAATATATAGCTCGAGCAAAAACGACAAGAAAAACGCCTGCTATTTTCTGTTGTTTTTTAAAAAAGAGAGGTGTATTCTAAGTCGGTTCACATCTTCAATTCAAAATGGCCGCCTTCCCGTGTGTGATAGGGTGTGGTCCCCATTGGCTTTTTTGTTCATAAGCCCATGCTGTGTGTACCAAGTTTCATTTGCCTACGACAAACTAAAATTTTCACTTCTTATTGACTTTTTCCACATATTTGGGACGTTGCTATGGCAACACATTTATAGATGGGGGTGGTTGTCATTGGCTTTTATGCTCGACATGACATAAGAGATGTGTGTACCAAATTTCATGTCTCTATGACAAACTAAATTCTTGGGTCCCATTATAAGTTTGTAGGAGGCGCTGGAGGGCCATTTCTAAAGATAACCCTTTTATTGACATATTTTTGTTTTCAGGTCATGAATGTGCACAAACGCCTTTTTGGGTCCAACTTGATCCGAGAAGGCGTTTGAGAGTTAAGAGACGTTTTATTTTCACAAAAATGGCCACCTCGTTACAGGCTTGCCACACCCATACCCGATAAGATATCATAATCAAAGTCACAACTTTGGTTGGCACATGTGTCTAGATGATACTCACCAAATTTGGGGCCATTTAGATTAAAACACAATGATTTGCATCTTTCTGCGCAAGGGGTGCGATTTTAGTGGCCATGCGTTTCACCCCACATGGCGGACTTCCTGTTGAGTTTAGGGTGTTGCTGTCATAGACTTTTCTGTTTGCCCTGAGGTGTCCTATGGATGTATCAAGTTTCATTTTTCTACGTTGGAAAAAAGTTACTTTCACTTTCCATAAGCCCAATGTATTTTGACTTTTGTAGGGGTCGCCACTGAGTCATTTTTCGTATTTTTTTTTCGGCGACTTCAAATACATAAATTTTTCGCCGAGCTTGAAGTCTGGGACCAATAAAAATGACTTTTCCTGCATGTTCACTGGGTCAAATTTAGGATAATTTTGCAGAAAAAAAAAAAAAAATTCCGAGCAAAAACAATAGGCCCTCCCGGTCATCACCGGCTCGGGCCTAATAATGGATTAGATTTATATTGCGCTTTTCTCCCAAGGGACCATGGGACTCAAAGCACTTACAGGCCGTTTATTATTCATTCACTCCACAGTCACACACTGGTGGTGGTAAGCTACAACTGTAGCCACTGCTGCCATGGGGCAGACTGACAGACAAATTGTAAAAGTAACATCACCAACAACAAGCAACAAGCAACAAAAACAACATCAGGTGCTGTGTGGTTTAATTGGAACAAAAAAACAAACGAACAAAATAACAATAACAACTCTGGGAATGTCAAAGTCATTAAATCTCTGTGCGCCATGTAAATGGTAAATGGTGTGCATTTATATGGCGCTTTTCTGTACCCTTCTCGTACACTTAAAGCCCTTTACATTGTGCTTCCATTCACACACATTCTCACCAGTGATGCCGGTAACGCGTTACTCAATTCTGACCACTTTTTTCAGTAACGAGTTATCTAACGCATTACTATTTCCAAACCAGTAATCAGATTAAAGTTACTTAACCAAGTCACTGTGCGTTACTATTTTTGTCATTTTCCTTAATAAAAAAAAAATGTATTTCTTCTTGCATCTCGGGGAGTGAAGTCACGTATGCGACAAGTCACGTTTTCAGCATGCATGAAGTTCACGTCACGTACCACGCAGCGACACAAACGTAAACAATGGAGGGAGGTGAGAGATGTGCGTTTTCTAGATGGAAATACAGTCACTATTTTGAGTTTGTGTCAGCTAAAGATGACAACATTAAGGTCCGTTGTACACTCTGTGCTGGCGGCGACAAAGTGTTATCTAGCTACAAAAACACTACATCGAATTTGAAAAAACATTTGAAGTCGCAGCACTGCACAGTTAAACTTAGAGCAAGTCAGACCAGGTGATAAGACAAGAAAGACTGCCTTTATTTTTTATTAAAACAAGTATTTATGTTAAGTCAAGAAAGACTGCCTTTATTTTTTATTAAAACAAGTATTTATGTTAAGTCAAGAGAGACTGCCTTTATTGCCTTTTTTGTAAAAACATGTATTTTTTCAGGAAATAGTTTTTAAATTCAACTTTAATTGTCAGGAGATAGATTGTTGATGTTACTGTTAAAAATACACTTCAAATAAAGTGATTGTTGGCAAAACCAGTTGTCATTTTTATGTTGTCGGCAGCTGCTGAATGTAACTAATAAAGTAACTTGTAAAGTAACTTAGTTACTTTTAAAATCAAGTAATCTGTAAAGTAAATAAGTTACTTTTTAAATTATGTAATCTGTAAAGTAACTAAGTTA
>CM044561.2:1802823-1832823 GCA_024416835.2 Perccottus glenii
TTTTATGCAGTCTTTTAATAACCACTGTTTGTCTGTTTTAAACATGGTTGCTCCACTAAAAAGTAAACACACCTTCCCTAAAAATACCTGCCCTTGGATAAATGAGGAAATCTTATCTTGCAGGAGAAACTGTCGTAAAATAGAACGTTTGTGGAAATGCACAAATTTGGAAGTCCACAGATTGCACTTGAAGGAGCTCATCATGTCACTAAATGATAAAATAAAACTAATTCTCTAATCTTGTTGTTCTGAACAAGAAAAATCCTAAAGTCCTGTTTGACACAATATCAAGAATTGTCTCTCCTTCAGCTCCTCATTTACCAGTCCACTCAAAATCTGACTGCAACAGGTTTTTACATTCCTTTATGAACAGGGCTGGACTGGGACAAAAAAAAGGCCCTGGCATTTTTGCTCAGACCGGCCCACCACAATCGGTCAGACACAACCAACTAGTACACCATCCTTGTGGTCCCTGTAGATATGCATATCTACTGTTCCATTCCAAAAACCCCTACAAAGCTGAGCACTAAGTGCCATGGACCAGTGTACCAGTGCAAGTGGACCAGTGTACTCACTCTCTCTTGACAGACTCCCTGGTGATCAAAGGTTCCTCCCTGTCTCTCTCCTCCACTGCTAACTCAACCTGGCTTGACTATACATAAGGACAGAGAGAGAGAGGATTACAATTATTTGGAAGAGTTATTAAAAGTACACTTAGTAAGGATCCATTTTGGTTATATAGTCCTGTATTCTTGAAGAGCAGGATTTCTAGATGGACAAAGTGCTCCATGTTATAAAAGCTAGTTAACCCTTTAGAACCCAATATAATGTGGATGTAGAATACTGCTAATTCTAAAAAGAAATGTTTTTGTTTTTTTTCCAATGAACCAGACAGCAGAAAAACTAGTTTACAATTGCAAGTATAGGCTACTTTGTTTTAAAGAGCACAAACCCCTCTTTAATATGACACCAAACAAGATTTACCTCTCATTGTTGAGATACTCCCCTTAAAAAAAACCAACCTATACTACCAAATTACTCACACAAAACGTCCTAAAAATATATGATATTCATATTATTCACTCACCGTAAATATTGCATATTAATGATGTTGGAAATTCATTAGAAACATGAGCAAATATCTACTTCGTTGAATATACAGCTAAACAAAAATATACAGCTTTCAAAATGCAAGGCGGGTTTTAATCCCCAAATAGCATGCGTTACTCGTCGTGGGCGCTTTGACGCAGCCATTCTGAGTAATAATTAAAATAATCAAATGGCATCATTTAAGTTTTTCTAGAGAAGGGCCGTACAGCCATTATGGGTATTAAAGGGAATAGTCAGCCAAAGTTGCAATTGAATAAGTTAACTCTGCTAACCTATCTACAAAAACAATGCAAAATAGCTTATGCTGTATTATTTGACTTTAGCTGACTGAGTGGCTAGTGCAGTGGGTGACAATCTGACAGACTATATAATGGCAACAACGATTAAGTTGTCTTATTATAATATTCATTAATTTAGGTAAATCATCATCTTCGTCGTGGCCCAACCAGGCCCACACACACACACACTTTCCTCCTGCACCCGCCCTGATTAACACTCCCTCCCTGTTAATCATGTAGCTAACATGCTTACCGTTTCAATTACACTCTCCATGTTTCTGCAAAATGTCGTCAGGTACTGTAGGCTTGGATACTGAAGCTATAGCACTAAACATGTCTGTTATTTTTGCACATGTTGAGGCATCAACCTCTAGCATTTTTATTTTTTTGGCCCGCAACTTCTCCGCACCCCCCTTGCACTTTTGTTTCTCCATCCTAAATCCACAGATTTCTGGCTCTGAGCCACTAACTGCATCTGACACAAGAAACAGAGGAGGAGGGGTGGAGCCTGTTAAGAGATGATTGGGCCAGTCCAGTGTCAGTACGAAAAATGAACCAATGGGCCGCTGTCCCTGCTTTATGGGCCGGTCATTGGCCAATTAAAAAAATAAATAAATAAATCATATTATATGGACCGGCCCCAAGTGCCCAGCATTTGCCCGGTATGCCAGATTACCAGTCCAGCCCTGTTTGTGAATAAGGTACATGATATAAGAGCCTCTATAAACCCATCCTCTGTAAACACATCTTGGGGTTTATCTCCTCAGTGCTCTTGGTCCACCTTCTCACCTGTCACTGAAGAGGACATTAAGGGTCTACTAAAAAAGGTGAAACCATCATCGAGCCCTCTAGATGTAATGCCAACTTCACTGCTTTTAAATGTATTTGATTTAGTTGGTCCATATGTTGTTAAACTGATCAACCTTTCTCTTTTAACTGGTTCTGTGACCAGCTCTTTTAAACAAGCGGTCGTCAGCCCCATTCTGAAGAAGCCCAATTTGGATTCTTTTGAACCAAACAACTACAGGCCAATCTCTAAATTGCCTTTTTTATCTAAAATCCTGGAGAGAGTGGTGGCGGAGCAGCTGACTGCGTTTCTTAATGAAAATAATTTTATAGATAAATTTCAGTCAGGCTTCCGAAAATGTCATTCAACTGAGACTGCCCTGCTGAAGATTTCAAGTGACATTATGATGGCGGCTGACTCTGGGCAGTACTCTGTCTTGATCCTACTGGATTTATCGTCTGCTTTTGATACTCTGGACCATAATGTATTGTTAAAGCGTCTACAAAATGAAACGGGTTTCTCTGGATCAATTTTAAAGTGGTTTTCCTCCTACCTGAGTGACAGATCTTTTTGTGTCTCTATTAACAATATTCTGTCTGAAATGACCCCTCTGTCATATGGAGTTCCTCAGGGCTCAGTCCTAGGTCCTCTTTGATTTCATTGTACATTCGCCCTCTTGGTGAAATAATTCACGGTTTTAAAAATGTGTCTTATCACTTTTATGCTGATGACATTCAGTTGTACTGTTCTTTTAAAGACTCTGAGTTTCATAAACTTACTGATTTGTTGGACTGCTTATCTTGCATAAAGAACTGGTTATACAATAACTACCTACAGCTGAATACAAAAAAGACTGAAACTTTAATCTTTGCACCAGACCAAAAAATACCTCAAATTTCCAGTCAAATTCAGAATTGATTTTAAATTTTTAGTCTTGACTTTTAGAGCTCTGCATGGACAGGCCCCCCAGTACATCACTGACCTGCTGACCCCTTACTCCTCCTCCCGCGCTCTTCGGTCTTCTGGTCAAAACCTTGTAACTTTTATTTAAACAAGCTTTTAGTTGATTGGGCTTTTTATGTTTTGAATATTTTGTGGTTTAAATTTTTATTCTCATAGTTTTATTGTTCTTTTATTGCACTTTGTAAAGCACTTTGTGATTTATATCTGTGAAAGGTGCTATATAAATAAAATTTACTTACTTACATAGCACATGATTATTAAAAGACCCACACACTGTGCACTCAGAGCTTCAGCATTTAGACTGCTCAGACGTTTACTGTCTGTTTTTGGTTTTCTCACATAAACACTGCATGTTTTCCTAGTATGGCACAGTCCTGGTTGTTGTTGAGAGTGAGACCATGCTGTAAGTCGGACCAGGTGTGCGAGTGATGAGTGTGCAGAATGAATGTGAACCCGCTCTTTTGTTCCAGGCCAGTTTTGCTGACCCTTCTTCTGTAGTCCACCCACACACTGATCTGTGACGTCACTGTGCAGCTATGTCAGATCCAGACTGTGTACACATGAGCAGACCCTGTATAAACCACGGTATACATGACATTACAGCGGGACAATACAGAGAGTCCTGCTTTGGGCTCAGTTTCACCAACAAAAGTGAGACCACTGCTGGAGGTCCGTCTGAATGCACATGCTCATAGCCGTACACAGGGTTTCTGAACTGAGGACCTCTAGGGCAAATGAGGGCAGGACAAAAATCTAAGTCCAACTGACAACCTTTTATTGGAGTTTGACCTGGATAACTGAGAATCTCCACAGACAAGCAAATAGAAAAAGATGTATAGGCTTTTACAGAGATGATATTATTAAATAAATTTGGTCTTATAAGGTCATTTTTCTTTACCCATTAAAAAAGTAAAACTTGTAGGACCTGTATTTAAAATGCGTACCATGTCAAAACCCAAGGCATTTTCAGTGGTTCAAAAGTTTTATTATTGTACTTCAGTTCTACATGTTGCAGGTAAAGCATTCACTTCTTTTGCTTTGTCGTCTATACACTGACTTATCGCTTGTAGCTGCTGCAGCCTAAATGTAAATATAAGAAAAATGTAAATAGAGAAGTCAAAAATATGGATCCACTTCCTAATGTTCTCTGCCCACTCACTGACTTCACACAATGGTTTCCATTTGCAAATCCATCTTATATATGCCTGTATTGCTTAATCTGTTGTAAAAACGCACATGCAGGTCGGTACTGGTATATTGAAATACCAGGTGTAAAATCCATAATTTAGCAATGGTAGGGATTGTAAAATCTAAGTGCTGCAGGGATAAAGAGCCTCTTGAACCACTCACCGAGTGCAGCCTGGTGTATTGACTGCTCATGTAGAGGGTGTTTGGTGTTACTGAGGATGTCCTGAACCCTGGTCCTCATGCACCTCTCCACCACAGCCCCCACAGAGTCCAGTGTCCATCCAGCCACTGAACCCGCTCTCCTCCCCAGCTTGCCCAACCTATTACAGTCTCTAGCAGTGATGTTTTTGCCCCAGCACAATGCAGCACAAAAAGAACAGCAGCAACAACAGACTATTAGAACATCTTAAGTACTTTAGCCTCCTGAGGAAAAAAGTGTTTGAGCCTTTTTGTACAGGCATTCAGAATTCAGACTCCAGTCCAATAATAGAAAAACTGTTCTTGGAGTTGTGCTCAGACGTTGTTGCTGACTGCTGTTGACAAATGAGCAGCTGAACAGAGTCCAGAGGCCCACATTGTGTGATTGATGCTGAGATGTAATCATATTGATTTTGGAATCAACTGTACAGGACTTTTCAGCTTTGTCCAAAGTTCCCACACTCATTACACAATGAGAAAACACTGTCACCAAACAATCACACGCTCTGCTCTTAATGAGCCATCAAAACTGATTTATGAGCTCAAACTGAGCTGGTCTGGACAGCACTGGAATGAATGCTTGGGTGTATAACTTAAACAACAACAGCAGCTTGATGTTTTCCAGTCGACAGTGATGATTTTATTGGATCAGTACAGAGTTCACAGCCCTCTATTGAATTTGGAGGTTTGGGGTGATATCAGGCTGGGAACAGAGTTACTGCTTCTCCTGTTACTGTTAAGTACAGTTTTATTCTCTATTTCAAGAAATCAACCCAGTCTGTATGGACTCAACACACCTCTTTTTACTTGAGCCTTGATGAGATGATGATGACCCCCTTCTACATTTTGGTTTCAAAAATATTTATGACGTGCGTATGGACTGTGTTGACACTCCTGCCCCATAGAAAGAAGGTTGTGAAAACTGCATGTCCTCCTTAGGGGTCAGTACAGGTACGTTTCCATTGTTGTTCCATTGTCCCTTTTGGCGTGGTCCACTTTCTAAAAGGTGAACCTAAACACTGCAATCTCTCGATTGGACAATAGATGACAACTGAAAGGATATGATTTTTTTATGTGAAGTGGGGGTTAGGGTTAGGGTTAGGGTTAGAGAAAACAGTTGTTTCTGCTTTTAGAGTAGGTGTGTAACTTTAAGTCATTAGATGGCGCAGATTCCTCTACAGACTGTGTTCGTTTTTGAGAGGAAACTATCCAAAACTGGCAAGTTTGGAAGAAAAAAAAACTTGTCTTTAGAAACGGTAGGGTCATTTTAGTGCATTTTGTACAAATACAGCTCTGCTAGAATCCGGTGTATTGGCCTATTTCTGCTCCCTCTGTTTTAGCTGCTTAGCGTGTCACTAAGGAGAGGTCAGCCGTCCCAGTGGCATGGAATTATATATAATTTATATCAGACTTTTCTGAGTTTTAAGTTATCATCATCTATGGTACATAATATCATCCAAAGATTCAGAGAATCTGGAACAATCTTTGTGTGTAAGAGTCAAGGCTGGAAAACAACACTGGAAGACCGTGATCTTCGGGCCCCTGCATCACAAACAGGAATGCTACTGTAATGGAAATCACATCAGGGGCCCAGAAAACATTGTCTTGAACACAATCCACCGTGCCATTCGTTGTTGCCAACTAAGACTCTATAGGTCAAAAAAGAAGCCATATCTAAACATGATCCAGAAGCAAAGGTGTTTTCTCTGGAGCCAAGGCTCATTTAAAATGACTGTGGTAAAGTGGAAAACTGTTTTGTGTCAGACAAATCAACATTTGAAGTTCTTTTTGTAAAACTGGGACACCATGTCTTCCGGACTAAAGAGGACAAGGACAACCCTAGTTGTTATGAGCGCTCAGTTCAGAAGCCTGCATCTCTGATGGTCTGGGGGGGTTGTATGAGTGCGTGTGTCATGGACAGCTTACACATCTGGAAAGACATCATTAATGTTGAAAGGTATATCCAAGTTCTAGAACAACATATGCTCCCATCCAGACGTTGTCTCTTTCAGGGAAGACCTTTCATTTTTCAACATGACATCAATTACAACATCATGGCTGCGTAGAAGAAGGATCCGGTTCTGAAATGGACAGATCTTTCACCCATAGAAAACATTTTGCGCATCATAAAGAGGAAGATGTGACAAAGAAGACCTAAGACAGTTGTGCAACTGGAAGCCTGTATTAGACAAGAATGGGACAACATTCCTATTCCTAAACTTGAGCAGCTTGTCTCCTCAGTCCCAGACGTTTGCAGACTTTTATAAAAAGAAGAGGGGATGCCACACACTGGTAAACATGGCCTTGTCCCAACTTTTTTGAGATGTGTTGATGCCATGAAAATCTATTTTTCCCTTAAAATGCTACATTTTCTCAGTTTAAACATTTGATATGTCCTCTGTGTTGTATTCTGAATAAAATATTAAAATTTGAAACTTTGCACTTTGCACTTTACTGGCCCTTATATTCCCCCGCTCCCGATGAGAAACGGTTTAACCCATCACTGAGCGAAGCGGGAGAGTTATGCTCAGTGTCAGTAGGTGCGTTCGATCTCAAGAAACCTCTTGAGATCAAAACAAGAGCAGCCGTCTGAGCCAGACGTGGCAGTTTTGATAAAGCAACTGAAGTGGCTGCAAGGCTCAGTGCATGATGGGTTAAAGCCTACCTTTCAGCCGTGGACGGACACTTGATTGACATTTGAATTTTCAATGATATAAATGTTTGTGTTGCTGTCAAATTTAGAGAACACAGTAATTTAAGACATTTTGCACATTATGCAATTGTGTTGTCACAATACTGGAATTTCTAACTTCGATACGATACCTTCAAAAATATCAATATTCGATACCATTTTCGATAAGGAAAAACAACTGTCACAATATTATTATTATTTTTTTTTATTTAAAGATAAATATAACATGTCTAGATAGAACATGACAATGAGGTATATTTTACATTAACAAAAATGTCTTGAGGTTGTGCATAGAGCTGCAACTAACGATTATTTTTTCTGTCGACTAATCTAATGATTATTTTATTTTTAATTTTTTTATTAATCTACTGTTTTTTTATAAACTGTATAAAAAGAACACTAGGTTAATGTATTTTAAAGAGGGTCGTAAATATGCATATTTTTAAATGAACTGAATGTGATTATTACAATGTTTAATGTGATTACTTTGATTACAATCTTAATTGTATTTCAGAGTGTAATGAATTTGTCATTTTATTATAAAATAAAAAAGAAAGCATTTAAAACTCTTTAACTAGGAAGATAATTCGTTATTAATCACATACTTATGATTATGTTTTATTTAATTGGTTTGTCCTAAAAGTAAACAAAAATGCATCTAATTTGCATCTCATTTGCATACCATGACATTATATATAGGCAGTTATGTTATTTACAGTACATACAGACTAATGAATATATTATAATTGTTTTTTTTTCTTTTTTCTGTCTTTTTCTGAAATTAAATTAAGAACAGTATCTTGTAAAGCAAAATTTGTAAACTACACTACAACTACAACTTCGAATATACCATAACTAGTAAAATGTCTGAAAATAGATCTGAGAAATATACACATGTACTGTAGGTGTTTGGTTGCATTAGCTTTATCTGTTCTTATCCAAATGGCATAGTTAGTAGTTTTTTAGAGTGTGGGACCTCTCATAAGGCACAGCACTCAGCCATCAGTTTTATTACGATCGCTGCTTTGATTAGCACATTCTCGCTGACTATGTTTACCCCTGCCTCTCCCTCCTCGACTGGGTAAAGTGTCAGGATGAACAACACGTATTTCTCCCACACGGCTGACTCTGGAAGCTGCATTATTCCCAACCCCCCTGTCACTACCAGCGGCCACGGCGAGTACGCCCGCCCCGACTTCTATCACCTGTGCTAAAAGTTAAGCAGCAGCAGATGCTACGCGCACACGGCTTCCCTTCCCAACCTCCCCGTCACTACCGTGGCCAGAGCGACTAGTTTCCTTCCGTTTCTTTCACTGATTTTGGGCAAAGTGTGGGAAAAACAGAGTGTGCTTTATGTTCACTGAGAGAGGCACCAGCAGCACCGCCGCTGTCTAAGTCACAGACGCACTCTCGCTCATTCTCACTTTCACTCAGCTGAAAAGACTCTAAAGGCAGATGTTCTCCTTCAGAATCAGAGTCAGCCATTGCTAATGCCAAAGCTTCATCACAGGTGTATTTTTTATTTGTAATTTTTTTCCAGCTAGCGTGTAGAGAATAAGACTTCTACTGAGCCGGTTCTGACACGCCCACTGACGCGTTGACGCATTTTACGCATGTCGACGTATTTTTGTAGTCAATGTAGTCAACAACGTCGTTGCAGCACTAGTTGTGCACTTGTTCAAAGGCCTCTCAGATTGTCATACATTCAGAAAACAATAGTGCAAGTAAAAAAAACTCTTGTATTTTCAAGTAAAATCGATTCTTTGGGAAATGAGTATCGTATTGTTTGAGATATTTCAGTATCGATATTTATCGAAATATCGATATTTTTGACAACACTATTATGCAATGACTTTATGGGATTTTAAATGTGTAAACTTAGGCATAAATCCACAGATCTACTGATAGCCCCATGAGTGTCCAGGAAGAGCAGTTAATTTACAAAGAATCTGCAGAAGTTTCACACAGAGCATAGGCCTTTTAATATCAGTTAAATATGTTTATTTGAAATATACACCCAACACACATGAGAACTGCACTTCAGACGTGATCTTAGCCACAAACTGTCCGACTTTACCGCAGCCGTTTTTTCTCGCCCTCTGCTGCTGCTGTCTGCTCTTGTCTGGAATCCAAGCAGCAAGCACTTCATTTTGAACCGGGTCTAAAACTTATTACTAAAGACTTTTTACTAAAGACCTTAGCCAAATAATCGACAAGACTGGCTATGAATACAGACTCAGGAATGAGGCCACCATGAGTCACCTCCTCTACATGGATGTAGTGTTGTCAAAAATATCGATATTTCAATAAATATCGATACTGAAATATCTCAAACGATACGATACTAATTTCCCGAAGTATCGATACCGAGTATCGAAATCAAATTTTTTTTTTTATTACTTGCACTATTGGTTTCTGAAAGTATGACAATCTGAGAGGCCTTTGAACAAGTGCACTACATCAGGGGTCTTAAAAAGGCGGACCGCGATCTGGACCGCAAGACAGTATTCATAATTACAAGCGCATTGTGTAAAACATATTTTTGAACCAGCACTTCTAGGACGGCTACGTCAACACGCGCGGGTCCACAGGTTACTATGGTTACGGACAGAGCAGCGGGAAATTTCAACATGTTTAGCGTAGCCTGATAATGAGTTAGAAACCACTAAAATTTAAAAGTTGAGCCTTGGCAAAACATAATAAAGATTCACTGACGTTATGGACGGAGAGGGAACGTTTATGTTAATCAGAAAATACAGCTCCTCAGCTCCGTGTCAGTGTCAAAGCTGAACAACAGCCCTTTATCCTCTAGTCCTGGCTGCTTTGATAATCAGAGAATGAATTCAGAACTGAACCAGGACTGGACAGTTTTCATGTCGGGATTTAAAAGACACTAGCTCAGAGGAAAGTGAGGACGTCTAATAATGTGGTGAGTTGTACATTTGTCTGTCAACTTCTTTATTCTGTCGCAGGTTAAGTACTGACTCGTTTGTCGCATATTTGAACTCATTTACAAACAAAGTGAGTAATTAGCTCACGCAATTCACGTTCATTTGAACCCAACACATGTTCATTTGGGTGATTAAAAACAGAAAAGGTGTGAAAGGAGGGTTTGGAGATGAGTGACACAGGTTAAGTCTTCCTTAAGTTGTGTCAGTTTCTGTGTGAATCCTAAATCCTGTTACAGAACTAATCATAAGCATTTTAATTAAAATGTTACCCCACACGGGGAAAATACAGGAAATAAATATTTCTATTCTAAATTTTGTTTTAAGATGAACCTGCTAATTAAACAGTAACAGTTAATTATTGGCAACAGCTAATGCTAAAGAAATGCTCAGTGCTTTTTCCCTTGTTCCTGTTGTTTTCAGAGGAATGACAATAGAAAGAGATGAATTATGACAGGTGTCTTTGTCATATTTGTTTAACAAATATGTTTTGGCTTGAATTGATGATTTTGTATTTAAAATGTTCTCACACATTTATGATGGAGTATTAGGCATTATATGCAGGATTCCAGGCTGTTGTCAATAAACCACCAGGTCCTGAGCTTTAGCCTCTTTTGATTTTGTAGTATTTTTTTCTTTTGTCTGTGACAAACATCCTTCTCATGTAAACAAAGGATAAAATACAGAAAACAGTGGATTATCAACATTCATCTCCATATTGTTTAAGAGGCTTTAGGTGTGGAATAAATGAGACTTTACTTTAAAGAATTATATTCAAACACATTTCCTTTTATTAAAAATTTCCGGACCCCTCACGCTGATTTTAATTGAAGACCTCAAGACATTTTTGTTAATGTAAAATATACCTAATTGTCATGTTCTATATAGACATGTTATATTTATCTTTAAATAAAAAAAATAAAAATAATTAAAGCATAGCGCGGCGATAAAGTCGCCTCCCTTGAGACGCGACGGACACATGCACTCGTGCTTTAAAGCGTAAACTTCACGGTAAAAGGATTCTGAGGAGTTTTCTAAGACTCTAGCCGTGGCTCTGGAGGGGCCTCCTCTAAAGGAAGGATCCTGGCAATTGGGAAATGGCATTTATTTCCCAAAGGTTGCCTCTTCACAGACCCATTCTGACCACAGCCACAAATGTATCAAAAACAAATTGATAACTTTTTGCACGTGTCTAGATGATACTCACCAAATTTGGAGCTGTTTAGACTTTAGACAGAAGAGTGCGATTTAGGTGGTCACGCATTACACCCAACATAGTAGATTTTCTGTTGAGTTTACGATATGGCTGTAATAAACTTTTCAGTTTGCCCTGAGGTGTCCTATGGATGTACCAAGTTTTGTATTTCTACATTGGAATAAAGTTACTTTCACTTTCCATAGGCCCGATGTATTTTTACTTTTCTAGGGAATTAGCCACTGAGTCATTTTTTCGTTTTTTTTAACTTCAAATACATAAATTTTTAGCTGGGCTTGAAATCTGGGACCAATAAAAATGACTTTTTTAGTTGCGTTTACTGGGTTAAATTGAGGATCATTTTGCAGAAAAAATATGATAAAAAAAATATATACCGGATTATAATAAAAAAAAATATAACTCGAGCAAAAAAGTCTAGAAAAACACTTGTCTCATTTACATACATGTGTTTAGCTCATTTTGCCCAAGTTTGGTGTCTGTGGAATGAAGCAGCTATTGTCTGTGTACTTTTAAAAAAGAGGTGTATTTTAAGTCGGTTCACATTTTCAATTCAAAATGGCGCCTTCCCGTGTGTGATAGGGTGGTCCCCATTGGCTTTTTGTTCATAAGCCCATGCTGGATGTGTGTACCAAGTTTCATTTGCCTACGACAAACTAAAATTTTCACTTCCCATTGACCTTTTTCCAAATATTTGGGACGTTGCTATGGCAACACATTTATAGATAGGGGGTGGTTGTCATTGGCTTTATGCTAAATCATGACATAAGATGTGTGTACCAAATTTCATGTCTCTATGACAAACTAAATTCTTGGGTCCCATTATAAGTTTGTAGGGGCGCTGGAGAGCCATTTCTAAAGATAACCCTTTTATTTACATATTTTTGTGTTCAGGTCATGAATGTGCACAAACGCCTTTTGGGTCCAACTCGATCCGAGAAGGCGTTTGAGAGATAGAAGAAGTTTTATTTTCACAAAAATGGCCACCTTGTTACAGGCTTGCCACACCCATACCCGATAAGATATCAACAACAAAGTCACAACTTTGGTTGGCACACGTGTCTAGATGATACTCACCAAATTTGGGGCCATTTAGATTAAAACACAATGATTTGCATCTTTCTGCGCAAGCGATTTTAGTGGCAGCGTTTCACCCATGGCGGACTTCCTGTTTAGTTTAGGGTGTGACTGTCATTGACTTTTCTGTTTGCCCTGAGATGTCCAATGGATGTACCAAGTTTCATTTTCTACGTTGGAAAAAGTTACTTTCACTTTCCATAGGCCCAATGTATTTTGATTTTGTAGGATTCTAGCCACTGAGTCATTTTTCGTATTTTTTTGGCGACTTCAAATACATCAATTTTTGCGGGCTTGAAGGCTGGGACCAATAAAAATGACTTTTCGTTCATGTTCACTGGGTCAAATTTAGGATCATAGGTGGAAAGAAAAATAAAAAATAATAATAAAAAATTAAAAAAAAAAAAAAAAAAAAAAAAAAATAAAAAAAAAAAAAAATCCGAGCCCTCCCGGTCATCACCGGCTCGGGCCTAATAATAATATTGTGACTGTTGTTTTCCCTTTGGTATTGAAAATAGTATCGAATATCGATATTTTTGAAGGTATCGTATCGATGGTTAGAAATTCCAGTATCGTGACAACACTACATGGATGACATCAAGCTATAGGCTAAGAGCGAGCGGCACATCGACTCACTGATCCACACAACCAGGATCTACAGCTCTGACATTGAGATGTCATTTGGGCTTTAGAAGTGTAGTTGAATGGTAACAAAGAGAGGGAAGGTAGTCCACACAGAAGGGGTATCACGCCCAGAAGGAACAATAGCAGACATTGAGGATGGCTACAAGTATCTTGGAATACCACCGGAACATAACTGAAGTGGCTGATATCAGCCACTTAATAACAACAGAAACAGGCCCTTAGCATCAGAGAAATAGAGGCCCAGATCTACCACAACCAGACAAGACCCAACGTGTAGGCTGTGCAAAGAGGCCCTTGAGACAATTTAGCACTTAACTGCAGGGTGTAAGATGCTGGCAGGGAAAGCATACATGGAGCGCCATAACCAAGTGGCTGGCATAGTGTACAGAAACATCTGCAAGGAAAATGGACTGAAAACCCTAAGGTCAAAGTGGGAAACACCAAGGGATGGCAACATCAGGAAAAAGGAACATGGGAAACTAGAGAAATACCAAGGGCTCAGAGAAGAGCTGGAAAAGGCTTGGAAGGTGAAGGCGACAGTGGTGCCCGTGGTCATCGTAGCACTCGGGGCAGTGACCCCCAAACTGGAAGAGTGGCTACAGCAGATCCCTGGAAGAACACCAGACATCTCGGTCCAGAAAAGCAGTACTAGCAAGATACTGCGCAGAACCCTCAAGCTCCCAGGCCTCTGGTAGAGGACCCGAGCTCGAAGGATGAGACCACCCGCGGAGGGTGAAGGACAAAGTTTTATATATATATCTATATATACAGTCAGGTCGATAAATATTGGGCCATCGACAAAATTCTAATATTTTTGGCTCCATACACCACCACAATGGATTTGAAATGAAACAAACAAGATGTGCTTTAACTGCAGACTTTAATTTGAGGGTATTTACATCCAAATCAGGGAAACGGTGTTACAATTACAAAAATTTGGAATTACAACAGTTTGTATATGTGCCTACCACATTTTAAGAGACCAAACGTAATGGGACAATTGGCTGCTCAGCTGTTCCATGGCCAGGTGTGTGTTATTCCCTCATTATTCCATTTACAAGGAGCAGATAAAAGGTTTGAATGTTCATTTTCAATGCTTCATCTCTCAATATGAGCTGTCACTATCAGTGAAGCAAGCCATCATTAGTCTGAAAAAACAAAACAGAGAGATAGCAAAAACTTTAGGTGTGGCCAAATCAACTGTTTGGAACATCCTTAAAAAGAAAGAACGCATCGGTGAGCTCAGCAACACCAAAACCAAGACCACGGAAGACAACTGTGGTGGATGACCCAGAAGAAATCTTTCCCGGTGAAAACACCCTTCACAACAGTTGTCCAGATCAAGAACACTCTCCAGGAGGTAGATGTATGTGTGTCAAAGTCAACACTCTGA
This sequence comes from Perccottus glenii, assembly GCA_024416835.2. Lineage (NCBI taxonomy): Eukaryota > Metazoa > Chordata > Actinopteri > Gobiiformes > Odontobutidae > Perccottus > Perccottus glenii. Next base: position 1,817,316 of record CM044561.2, read on the forward strand.
CCAGACTTGACCAGAGTGAATACAGAGGGTTCACCACAAGATGTAAAACATTGGTGAGCCTCAAAAACAGGAAGGCCAGATTAGAGTTTGCCAAACAACATCTAAAAAAGCCTTCACAGTTCTGGAAGAACATCCTATGGACCGATGAGACCAAGATCAACTTGTACCAGAGAGATGGGAAGAGAAGAGTCTGGAGAAGGAAAGGAACTGCTCATGATCCAAAGCATAGCACCTCATCAGTGAAGCATGTGGTGGTAGTGTCATGGTGTGGGCATGTATGGCTGCCAATGGAACTGGTTCTCTTGTATTTGTTGATGATGTGAAGGCTGACAAAAGCAGCAGGTTGAATTCTGAAGTGTTTCGGGCAATATTATCTGCTCATATTCAGCCAAATGCTTCAGAACTCATTGGACGGCCTTCACAGTGCAGATGGACAATGACCTGAAGCAAACTGCAAAAGTTTTTAAGAGTTTTTAAGGAAAATTAGGAAGTTATGCAGCCAAAAAAATTAGAATTGTGTCGATGTCCCAATATATATAGACCTGACTGTATATATAATATAATATACAGTCAAGCCCGAAATTATTCATTCCTCTGGCAAATTTCTAAAGTTACTTTTATTCAACAGCAAGTTTTTTCTTGATTGGAAATGACACAGGCGTCTTCCAGGTGATAATAAGATGATGCACAATAAATGTTTCTCTGCATTTATTTACATTTGAACTAAAAGTGTCATGTCCAAAATTATTCATACTTTTGCAAACTGTCACAGTCTATAGGCAAATCCAAAGTTCTATATCATTCCAAATATTCCAAGCTGTTCTAAAGCATCCTAATTACCCTATTTCATTGGGAATAGCTGTTTTAAGCAACTCAACAGATAAAAAAACAGCAGCTCTCTGCAGTTGGTTTGTGGACAGTCATGGCTAAGACAAAGAAGCTCAGTGAAGACTCGCGGCTGCGAATTGTGGCTGCTCACAGGTCAGGAATGTTCTAAATGTTTTCAAGTTCCAGTGGCTACAGTGCAATGTAATATTAAAAAATACAAGACGTTCCACACTGTGGGATAGTGAGGTGAAAAAGAATCCAAGGAATATGGGCTCTGCTGGTGGCAACGTCTCGAGGCAGACAGTCTGACGGACACTGCTGGGTTCCACGGACGCAGACCCAGAAGGATGCCAAAAACCTGCTGGTTGGATAAAAGTAACTTTAAGTCAAAATTTGCCAGGGATATTAATAATATCGGGCTTGACTGTGTGTATATTTAATATATACACATGTTCAAGTGCGCTGGAGGCCGCAGGATTCTTTGCCGCAAGCGTTGTTTAGTTTATTAATGGCCGGCAAATCAGTAAGTGAGAACCAGGAAAACGAGCATGCGCATTACATCACGTCACGTTGAAACAACGCAAGAGTTTCAATCCTGAAACCTTCTCATTTAATTGACTGTACAGGCTTACAGAGGCAGAGTGTTTGAAACCAGCTCCAGAGGTGTGCCGTTATCATCCATCAGGAATAGTCTGGTATTTTTGGCATCTGAGGGTCAAAGAGATGGTGCATGTTGCTCTGTCCTTGGGGGAGCTGTGAGAAACACACACCTCCTTCTTGTCACTGTCATAGAGTCAGTTCAGGAGGTGGATGTGCAAAATATCAGCACAATTTTAAACTTTGCACAATGGAAATAGTGATTTATATCCAGTTTAGCAACAGGTGCTAAACGGCTTGCTCACCGTCTGTATCTCTTTGTTGCTGCACAGACCGGTCCTGGGCCGAGTCAGCTCTGCGCAAACTTAACGAGCAGTGCTTAACAAGCGCAACAAAAAAAAGTCTGTGTCTGAAGCTGAGTTTTACTCTTTCCAAATTGGACAAAAAGTACTGTAAATTTCCCGTCACCGGTGGAGAACAGAGAGACTGTGAGCAGGAATCTGGAAGAGGCTCAACTTTAAACAGAGGCGGTTGTCCTGAGTCTGAACCATCTCTGAGCCATCCGTTATTATTTCATAACACAGTCAGACCCGTTTTAAAGTAAGGGTTCACCTGTTTGAGGTCCATCCTTGTGAGAGAGATGTAAAAATGTTCTGGTGGATCATGTGTTGCCTTCTGTGTGTCTCTGCTGCCAGCCAGCCCTATGAGACAGATCAAAGCACTCACCACGCCAATCATGTCAACGTCCTGGCACACCCGCAGGGGCTACATAAATCCCCTTGCCCAACTCTCTTCTCTCTCAGCTACACTGAGATAGACTTAAAAGAGCTAAAGTCTACTACCACTGCTCAGTGTCCTCCCACTGCTCAGTGTCCTCCCGCTGCTCAGTCCCAGGTGGACTGGGCTAGGTGGGCTCCTAGCCTGTCTCATCGTTAACACGGGATTGTCAGCATTCCACCCAGTACGCCGGCATAGACAGGGTTCAAACCAGGGAGGCAAGCTGGAGTCAGCCTCCGCATCTCCAGCATTGACGTGAGCGCTGTGACACCTGGCGCCATTGCCTACTGTGGATGCAGTCCTCCAAGAGGTGTTCTGTCTCCTACATCACAGTGCAATTTCCGGAGCTGTACCAGGTGGAGGCGGAGAGGGGCACCAGGCACCTCCTGGAGAGAGAGTGTGAGAGACACAGGAAGTTTCTCAAGTTGCTATCGGGGACCGGTGGTTTCAGTCCAACCATCTCCTGTTCAGCTACTTTCTTGCCCTCTCTTGATTCGGTCAGCCTGTGGCCGACCTGTTCGCCAGTGCAGAGAACGCACAGTGCCCTCTGGTTCGACCTGTTCGCCAGTGCAGAGAGAGCATGAGTTTGGCTCTGGTCGTCGCCATGGACCTCCTCTATGCCTTCACACCACTATGCCTCTTGGCACCTCTGCTTCACACGGTGAGGTCGCAGGACCTTCACATCCTGGTGGTGGCGCCGGACAGTCCAGGTGCCGGGTGGTCCTTGGCCAAGACAAGACATTTATTTTTGTATAGCCCAATATCACAACAACATTTATTTAACAGACTGCACTAGACAACATCCCCTGTCCTTAGACCCTCCATCAGGTCAGAGGAAATTCTCCAAAAAAACAGCTCTAACATGAATAGGAAGCCAATGTAATGAAGCCAGGACCGAAGTAATGTGATCAAACTTCCTGGTCTTTGTTAAAAGTCTGGCGGCTGTGTTTTGGACCATTTGTAGTCTGTGAGTACTTTTCCTCGGCAGTCCAGAGAATAACGCATTGCAGTAGTCCAGCCTGGATGTGACAAATGCATGAATGAGAATTTCAGCATCAGCTAAAGAGAGGCAGGAGCAAATTTTTTAGATAGTGAAAAAAGCCCAGTTTAGTGACCTCACTAATGTGCTGCTGCAGTGATAGTGTGGAGTCAAAAATTACACCAAGGTTCCTCACAGTGTTGCCGTGCTCCAACACACAGTTGTTGATCGAGACAGTAAGATTGTTGAACTTGTGCCGATGACTGGCAGGACCAATTAACAAGAGCTCTGTTTTATCCGAGTTCAAATGGAGGAAGTTTTGAGACATCCATGTTTTAATTGAAACGAGGCAGGCCTCTAGATGCTTGATGTCAGTAGTATTATTCGCTTTTATTGGTAGATACAGCTGTGTATCATCGGCATAACAGTGGAAGTTTACTCCATAACTTCTGATGATTTGTCCCAATGGTGTAACATATAGTGAAAAAAGTATGAGACCAAGCACAGACCCTTGTGGCACACCGAATTTCACTGGTGCCGTGGAGGAGAAGGATTTATTAAAAGAGACAAAATGAGACCTATCACACAGATAGGATTCTAACTAGGGCTGAAACGATTCCTCGAGTAACTCGATTACAAAAAATATTCCAGGCAAATTCCTCTGCCTCGAAGCTTCTTTTAATTTATTTTTAAGCTCACGTCAGTTTGTTTCGCAATGATTTTTTTTATGTGACACAGCGCGTTTACGTCACCCACAAAGCGGAAGGAGACGGAAGGAGTTAGCAGTGTTTTTGATTTGAGGGTGCGCTGCACGCACGAGCTGCAAAATGGAAGGGATTGATAACAATAGCGATGAGCAAAGAAACAAACAGGAGAAAACAACTCTAGCTGTCCAAGGTTTGGGTTTCATATTAAAACGTAAAGAGAACATCGTGGCGTGTGTCCATTGCAAGATCGAGCTAGCATACCACAACAGCACGAAGGCCATGCTGCAGCTGCAACAGAAAACCTCCACTCTACTCAGAGACCGGAGCACCGTCACCCGGGACAAGGTCAATTCAATGCAGCATTAAATAAATGTGATTGCTCGTCAAGCTAAAGGCTGTTAAATCAAGTATGTTAACTATGTAATGGACAACCCATGACGGGCAGTACAATTATGTTAAAAGAAACCACACGCGGATGCGGAGGGGTTACACCACCAGATTATTTAACAGCAGTTTATACCACGGCTACCAAAGGACTTAATTTACTGCCAAAAAAAAGTTGTGATTGGCTTTTACGATGAAATATACTAGATTCTTTATAATGTGAAAACATGCATGTTGGTTTTATCATTTACAGTTTTTAAATTTATTTTATACACTCAAAGCATTATCCCATGATTGTATATCGAACATTGCATCTTGCTAATTATCGCATATCACATTTTTATTCAATATCGAGCAGCCATAATACAAATTATTCTAGTATTCACAAGTATTTAGTTTGAATGCCATGAATAGGATTTATAAATGCCATGAACTTCTGGATAATAATGATATTATAGCTTACTTAGTAATAAATATCAATAATAATCTGTATAATAATTTGTAATCACAGCTTCGTATGAACAGATGTGCAGACAGCTACTTTATGTTCCACTGAGCAGCTGAGTTTTCAGAGCATTCCAAGAAGAAGACTTATGTTCAGAACGTTTAACTTTTAGTTCTGAAAGTTAAGTTGCATGACTTAAAGGCAGTGTTTTTGTATTGTTATTATTATTAACTTATTTTAATGTATGCCTTAGTTTTGATACTTATAGTAATTTGAAAGTAATTCATTTTATTTGTTTTTGCATCTCAGAAAATGCTTTATTTAAAACCAGGGGCGCAACTACCCAGTGCTGGAGGGGTATGCAGCATCAATTTTGGCGCCGCCCCCCCCCAAAAAAAATAAAAAAATGTTAGCTACGAAATGTTTGCTACCACAAAATCTAGAGCGGTCTGTAGTTCATACCAGCCTGTATCATGAGCCATGTGTATATTAACTACCTATACACATAGCAACTGGATAGCTCAGTTGGTAAGTGCAGTGGTTATGTGTATATGTTTGCAGGGCTTCCTCATCTCTGTCATTAAACATACAGCTTGACATTGAGGAGTGTATTTCTTCAGTAAGCAGTAGGCTTTACATTTAGTGTACCCAGGTTCGAATCTACCCAGGTTCGAATCTACCTTGTTTTCCACGTTTTTGTAATTTATTGATCATGGCATGCTGTCTTATATTTTCCAGTTTTCAGCTCAGTAACCTCAGTTTTGCATATAAGGCTAGCCTTAATTTAAACCCCATTTGGCCGCTGCATTTCCCAGTGTTATGGCAGCTAACGCTAAGTCTGTTAACATGAATATTGCAAGCCTCCAAGCACAGACGTCTCACTTTAAGTCCTACCTATTGCTTTTCACTATCCACTTGTTTATCAGCTGTCCCATAGATTGACACCATCTCCTGCCATCTCCTTTTCCCTCTTTCTTTATTTTTTTTTTGTTTTATCCATCTTTTAAAGACAACTGTGTGCATACTGTGACAACTAACACATAACGTTACCTGCTCGCTCAGCGCTCACGCGCCCCGCGACGCCCACTCGTGATATTATATTAATTCTATTTATGGAATCTAATGAGGGCGTCTATTGAAGCCTGTTAGTCCTATAAAATGTTATAGTATTGAGGAAATACTGAAATGATTTAGAAACACACAACAGCAGCTAAGCTACATTTAGGAAATACAAAAAAATAAATAAATAAATAAATAAAAAGTTTTTTTTTTTTGTACCATCGCTTTAGCGCCCCCAAGGTGCTGCGCCTATGCTATATATGCTGCATACCCCCTTTTTGCGCCACTGGCCACACCCTAAACTCAACAGGAAGTCCGCCATGTGGGGTGAAACCATAGATAGTATAATTATGGATGATATCCGCCCATTGGTCCCCTATTCACCAATGTTGTCATTACGAATGGGCAATAAAATGGCCGTTACATCCGGGCTTTTCGGGTTTTACTCCATAGTAAAACATTAGTTTTTAGATAAACCAACGTAATTTTCAAAAATTCACCTCCCCCAGAGTTGTCACGTAGTAAAAACTTAGCTCTAGAGACCGGAGCCATCTTTTGTACCAGGCTGTAAACATGAGTTTTACTCTTGTAAAGTCGCCATTGGGTTTCTCCTTATATTTCCGCATTTGGAGCCTGCCCTCTGGTGGACGGAGGTATATCGCTGTATTTTGCTGTAAAATCACCGTATGGCGGCGCCCTTACACGATGACCATTTAAGAGGTACCGTGGGAGAGGCTTGGGTGAAACGCGTGGCCACTAAAATCGCACCCCTTGCGCAGAAAGATGCAAATCATTGTGTTTTAATCTAAATGGCCCCAAATTTGGTGAGTATAATCTAGACACGTGTGCCAACCAAAGTTGTGACTTTGTTGTTGATATCTTATCGGGTGTGGCAAGCCTGTAACGAGGTGGCCATTTTTGTGAAAATTAAATGTCTCTTTACTCTCAAACGCCTTCTCGGATCAAGTTGGACCCAAAAAGGCGTTTGTGCACATTCATGACCTGAACACAAAGATATGTAAATAAAAGGGTTATCTTTAGAAATGGCTCTCCAGCGCCCCTACAAACTTATAATGGGACCCAAGAATTTAGTTTGTCATAGAGACATGAAATTTGGTACACACATCTCTTATGTCATGGCGAGCATAAAAGCCAATGACAACCACCCCCTATCTATAAATGTGTTGCCATAGCAACGTCCCAAATATGTCGAAAAAGTCAATGGGAAGTGAAAATTTTAATTTGTCGTAGGCAAATGAAACTTGGTACACACATCCACCATGGGCTTATGAACAAAAAGCCAATGGGGACCATACCCTATCACACACGGGAAGGCAGCCATTTTGAATTGAAAATGTGAACCGACTTAAAATACACCTCTTTTTAAAAGAACACAGAGAATAGCTGCTTCATTCCACAGACACCAAACTTGGGCAAAATGAGCTAAACACATGTATGTAAAATAGACAGGTGTTTTTCTTGACATTTTTGCTCGAGTTATATTTTTTTATTATAATTTGGTATATTTTAGGCCCGAGTCGGTGATGACCGGGAGGGCCTATTTCTTTGGGATTAATTTTTTATTTTTATTTTTTGATCCTAAATTTTTATCCTTTTTTATTGGTCCCAGACTTCAAGCTCGCAAAAATGTTATGTATTTGAAGTCCCCAAAAAAATACGAGAAATGACTCAGTGGCGACCCCTACAAAAGTCAAAATACATTGGGCCTATGGAAAGTGAAAGTAACTTTTTTCCAACGTAGAAAAATGAAACTTGGAACATCCATAGGACATCTCAGGGCAAACAGAAAAGTCAATGACAGCCACACCCTAAACTCAACAGGAAGTCCGCCATGTTGGGTGGAATGCGTGACCACTAAAATCGCACCCCTTGCGCTGAAAGATGCAAATCATTGTGTTTTAATCTAAATGGCCCCAAATTTGGTAAGTATCATCTAGACAAATGTGCCAACCAAAGTTGTGACTTTGTTTATGATATCTTATCGGGTATGGGTGTGGCAAGCCTGTAATGAGGTGGCCATTTTTGTGAAAATAAAACGTCTCTTAACTCTCAAACGCCTTCTCGGATCGAGTTGGACCCAAAAAGATGTTTGTGCACATTCATGACCTGAACACAAAAATATGTAAATAAAAGGGTTATCTTTAGAAATGGCTCTCCAGCGCCCCCTACAAACTTATAATGGGACCCAAGAATTTAGTTTGTCATAGAGACATAAAATTTGGTACACACATCTCTTATGTCATGACGAGCATAAAAGCCAATGACAACCACCCCTATCTATAAATGTGTTGCCATAGCGTCCCAAATATGTGGAAAAAGTCAATGGGAAGTGAAAATTTTAGTTTGTCGTAGGCAAATGAAACTTGGTACACACATCCAGTATGGGCTTATAAACAAAAATGCCAATGGGGACCACACCCTATCACACACGGGAAGGCAGCCATTTTGAATTGAAAATGTGAACCGACTTAAAATACACCTCTTTTTTAAAAGAACACAGAGAATAGCTGCTTCATTCCACAGACACCAAACTTGGGCAAAATGAGCTAAACACATGTATGTAAAATAGACAGGTGTTTTTCTTGACATTTTTGCTCGAGTTATATTTTTTTTATTATAATTTGGTATATTTTTTTTTAGTATAATTTTTCTGCAAAATGATCCTCAATTTGACCCAGTAAACGTGCAACTAAAAGTCATTTTTATTGGTCCCAGACTTCAAGCTCGGCAAAAAATTATGTATTTGAAGTCCCCGAAAAAAAAATACGAAAAATGACTCAGTGGCGACCCCTAGAAAAGTCAAAATACATTGGGCCTATGGAAAATGAAAGTAAATTTTTCCAATGTAGAAATACAAAACTTGGTACATCCATGGGACACCTCAGGGCAAACAGAAAAGTTTATTACAGCCATATCGTAATTTCAACAGGAAATCTACTATGTTGGGTGGAATGCGTGACCACCTAAATCGCACCCCTTGTGCTAAAGGCTTTTCATCTAAACAGCTCCAAATGTGGTGAGTATCATCTAGACACGTGTGCCAAAAAAGTTATCAATTTGTTTTTTGTTACATTTGTGGCTGTGGTCGTAATGAGTCTGTGAAGAGGCAGCCATTTCTTTGGGAAATAAATGCCATTTCCCAATTGCCAGGATCCTTCCTTTAGAGGAGGCCCCTCAGAGCCACCTAGAGTCTTAGAAAACTCAGAATCCTTTGGAACTTGTAACCTTGTACTTTTAGACAAGTTATATTTACATTTTGCCTTTTAAACAGGGGGTGCAGCGATTCCTGAGTCATCTCAAATCTCCAGCCAGTACTTTGTTTTTCTCGCCTTAGCCCAAGCATAATCTATTATTTTCAAAGGTTCAGACAGCTCCCAGGAAAACCAGGGATTGTGGAGACCTTTAAATCTAAATTACAAGGTGGTGTAGCAGGCCCCAGCAGTAGCACAGGCCCGGTTAATTGACATTACCGTGAAGTTTACGCTTTAAAGCACGAAATGCAATCCTCCGAGTGCATGTGTCCCCGCGGTCTCAAGGGAGGCGAGGGCCTTTATCGCCGCTTGCGGCTTTAATTTTCTTTCTTTTTTTATATATATAAAATCACACCCACAAAATCACATAAATACAAACAATATAAACAAATTATACACAGCTAAAAGTTAAAGAGAGAGAAAGTTAAAGAGAAAGAAAGGAAAAGAGAAAGGGGGTTTTCAGATTGCCATCAGTGTATTTCCAATTTACAATGCACTTTGTTCCAGTAATTTAAGAGTTTTTACTGCTTTGGAATGGTTAGAGTGCTGAACGGTTTGAATGTATTGATAAACTACATTTTGGAAGATTATTAAAAGGGGACTTCTATTGAGGAACTTTGTGAATATGGAATTTGGCCAGTATAATAAGCAGATTGATAATATAGTAAGTACAGCTGGAGTTATTGTAGAATCCAAAAAGCATGTCAATGAATTGAAACACAAAGTTCTTTGTTATATTGTTTAAGATATATTTGACAAATTGTTTCCAGAAGAGAGCAGAATCAGAGCATTATTTCCACAGAAAGTACATGATTTTTCCATTTGTGTCCTTGGATTGTTCTTGACAGGGTAACAACAATGTAGTAATTTGTAAGTGACTTCTCTTTGTAATAAGATATCTTTGAGAAAATATCCAGGCTTTCTTTCAGGGAATATTCATAAGAAAAGTTCTCCAATGATGGATGAAGTAGGGGACAGTGGTAATATTTTTTGAAATACAAGTGTTCTATTATTGCCCGTTAGTGGGACGAGAGAAGCATATCTTCCACACAGCTGTTTCCGTTAAAGGAGGAGGGTCAGACCTGGTTTTATAATCTGTATTAAAAAGACAAATTGACGCCAGTTGTTGTTTTTTGTTTTAGGAATAAGTGTAATTAGACCACCTCCTGTGGGCCCATCACCTGCGAAAGGAACCGTAAGGGGCCGGTGCAAAGTGGATTGGGTGGCAGTCAAAGGCGGAGGCCTCGACGACCCAATCCCCGGACACGGAATCTAGCGCTATGGACATGGAATATGGAATGTCACCTCGCTGGCGGGGAAGGAGCCTGAGCTTGTGCGGGAGGTTGAGAGATACCGACTAGAGATAGTCGGGCACACTACCACGCACTGCTTGGGCTCTGGAACCCAAATCCTCGAGAGAGGCTAGACTCTTCACTACTCTGGAGTTGTTTGTGTTTATGGGCCAAATGGCAGTGCAGAGTACCCGGCCTTCTTGGAGTCTCTGGGAGGGGTGCTGGAAAGTGCTCCGACCGCGGACTCCGTCGCTCTACTGGGGGACTTCAACGCTCACGTGGGCAGCAACAGTGACACCTGGAGGGGCGTGATTGGGAGGAACGGCCCCCCGGATCTGAACCCGAGCGGTGTTCTGTTATTGGACTTCTGTGCTAGCAACAGTTTGTCCATAACGAACACCATGTTCAAGCATAAGGGTGTCCATCAGTGCACGTGGCACCAGGACACCCTAGGCCGGAGATCGATGATCGACATTGTAGTTGTTTCATCTGACCTCCGGCCGTATGTCTTGGACAATCGGGTGAAGAGAGGGGCGGAGCTGTCAACTGATTACCACCTGGTGGTGAGTTGGATCCGATGGCGGATGGCTGGACAGATTCGGCAGGCCCAAACGTACTGTGAGGGTCTGTTGGGAACGTTTGGCAGAGCCCCCTGTCAGAAAGATCTTTAACTCCCACCTCCGGCAGAGCTTTGACCAGATCCGAGGAGGTTGGAGACATTGAGTCGAGTGGACCATGTTCTCCACCTCCATTGTCGATGCGACCACCGTGCTGTGGCCGTAAAGTCTCCGGTGCCTGTCGTGGCGGAAACCCCCGAACCCGGTGGTGGGCACCGGAAGTAAGGGATGCCGTCAAGCTGAAGAAGGAGACCTACCAAGCCTGGTTGGCCCGCTAATAGGTACCGGCAGGCCAAGCGAACTGCAGTCCGGGTGGTCGCGGAGGCTAAAACTCGGGTCTGGGAGGAGTTCGGTGAGGCCATGGAAAAGGACTATCGGTCGGCCTCGAAGAAATTCTGGCAAACCATCCGGCGCCTCAGGAGGAGGAAGCAGTGCCCTGCCAACACTGTTTACAGTGGAGGTGGGAATCTGCTGACGTCAACTGGGGATATTGTTGGACGGTGGGAGGAATACTTTGAGGATCTCCTCAACCCCACCGACACGTCTTCCACTGAGGAAGCAGAGGCCGAGGGCTCGGAGGTGGATGACACTCCTCAGCCTCCCCGGGAAAGTCTATGCCAGGGTACTGGAGAGGAACAATGCGGTTTTCGCCCCGGTCGTAGAACACTGGACCAGCTCAATACCCTCTCCAGGGTGCTGGAGGGTTTATGGGAGTTTGCCCAACCAGTCCACATGTGTTTTGTGGATCTGGAGAAGGCATTCGACTGTGTCCCTCGTGGCGCCCTGTAGGGGTTGCTAAGGACTGTCTAGTCCCTGTACAACCGGAGCGGGAGCTTGGTTCGCCTTGCCGGCAGTAAGTCAAACCTGTCACCGGTGCATGTTGGACTCTGGCAGGGCTGCCCTTTTTCACCGGTCCTGTTCATTATCTTTATGGACAGGATTTCTAGGCGCAGCCAGGGGCCAGAGGGAGTCTGGTTTGGGGACCACAGGATCTCGTCTCTGCTTTTTGCAGATGATGTTGTCCTGTTGGCTCCATCAAGCCAGGACCTCCAGTGTGCACATCCCAGTGTGAAGCGGCTGGGATGAGGATCAGCACCTCCAAGTCTGAGACCATGGTTCTCAGTCGGAAAAGGGTGGCTTGTCCCCTTCAGGTTGGTGGAGAGCTCCTGCCTCAAGTGGAGGAGTTCAAGTATCTTGGGGTTTTGTTTAGGAGTGAGGGAAGGAGGGAATGTGAGATTGACAGACGGATCGGTGCAGCTTCTGTCGATGTACCGGTCTGTCGTGGTGAAGAAGGAGCTGAGCTGTAAGGCAAAGCTCTCGATTTACCGGTCAATCTAGGTTCCTACTCTCACCTATGGTCATGAGCTTTGGGTCATGACCGAAAGAACAAGATCCCGGATACAAGCAGCCGAAATGAGCTTTCTCCGCAGGGTGGCGGGCCGCTCTCTTAGAGATAAGGTGAGGAGCCCGGTCACTCGGGAGGAGCTCAAAGTAGAGCCGCTGCTCCTCCACATCAAGAGGAGCCAGCTGAGGTGGCATCTGTTTCGGGAAAAGATGGCGCCGATGTATGGCGACATGCTACGAGCCTCTCTCACGCCGCGCTTAGTGTTAGTTTTAATTTTATTTATTAATTTGATAATACAGCCTATGTCCTCCTCTATTACTTATGATCGACAGACTTTATTGGACATTTGGCAAAATGTTCCAAAACTGTCTATAACATCTATGATACCTGCGGATATTAACAAAAGATCAGGAAACTGCCGCTCTGGAAATCAAAGGCGATATATGCGAAAGAGAGGAAGACGCGGGGGACTGCTGATGAGGCTACAGAATCGACCTACACGGCCTCCAATACCAAGCATGCTGTTGGCAAATATGCAATCTATCAGCAATAAGATGGATGAGCTTCGCTGCCGTGTTAGTGTCCAGCGAGATCTGGGAAATTGCTGTGTGTTCTGTTTTACTGAGACATGGCTAACATCGGATTATCCTGACAGTGCTGTACACTTGGATGGTTTCTCTGTATTACGTTCGGACCGAACTAAGGACACGACTGGTAAATCGAAAGGTGGGGGTGTGTGTTTTTTGGTAAACAACTCGTGGTGCACTGACGCGGAAGTGATCTCTAGCTCCTGTTCACCGGTCCTTGAACAGCTTACCATCAAATGTCGGCCGTTTTATGCACCACGAGAATTTCCATCAGTTTTACTCACTGCAGTTTACATACCTCCCCAAGCTAACGCCAAGGCAGCTTTGGATGAGCTCTGTGACGCTGTTAACAGGTGTGTGAGGCTGCATCCGCAAGCTCTCTCCATAGTAGCCGGGGACTTTAATCATTGTAATTTGAAGTCAGTGCTACCGAAATATTATCAACACGTCAGCTGTGTAACCAGAGGCAACAAAACTCTTGACCACTGTTATTCAACCATCAAGGGAGCTTATAGATCTAACCCCCGGCCGCACTTTGGGAAATCAGATCATTCCTCTGTACTACTGCTCCCCATGTACAAGCAAGAGATAAAAAGGGAGAAACCCACGGTGAGGACAGTCCAGCGCTGGACTGCTGAAGGTGAGCTTATGTTGCAAGATTGTTTCGATTCTACTGACTGGTCAGTTTTTAGTGATTCTGCTACCTTGCATGAGTACACTGAAGCAGTTACGGATTATGTTAAATTCTGTGTGGACAGTTGTATTCCCACACGTACTTTCTGTATTTACCCTAATGAAAAACCGTGGGTAAACAAAAATGTCCACGCGAAACTGCATGAGAGGACAGTTGCTTTTAAATCCGAGGATGATGCTCGTTACAAGAGCGCGAGATACAAGCTGAGGAACGCAATAAAATCTGCTAAAAAACTACATCGGGAGAAGATAGAGCGATATTGTTCTGAAGGGGACTCTAGGCGTGTTTGGCAAGGCCTACAAGTGGTCACCAGCTATAAGGCCAAACCTAGCGGCGTCATAACCAGCTCTACTTCTTTCCCAAATGACTTGAACAACTTTTATGCTCGTTTTGATTGCGCTGCTGAGGCATTGACGCAGGGAACATCTCCAACTGGGGATGTGCATGTTAAAGTACCTTCATATGGGAACACACACACAGACCCTACCCTTGGCAGTCAAGCATATCAGTTCTTAGTTGCAGATACTTGTAAAGTTTTTAAAGCTGTGAAAATTGGGAAGGCTGCTGGGCCTGATGGCATTACTCTGCGTGTCTTAAGGACATGTTGTAGTCAACTTGCATCTGTTTTAACTGATATCTCTAACCTGTCACTCTCTTTTTGTATGGTTCCGAATTGTTTTAAAAAATCAATAATAATTCCTGTGCTTAAGAAAACTACTGCCACCTGTATGAATGATTTTAGACCTGTAGCCTTGACTTCTGTGATAATGAAGTGCTTTGAACTGCTTGAGCTGTGGACGATGCTGTGCATCATTGGTTTTACATTCTGCACTTCAACATCTAGAGGGTAGGGATACGTATGTCAGGATGCTGTTTGTTGATTATAGCAGTGCCTTCAATACCATCAGACCTTCCATTTTAATACCTAAGCTGTTAGACCTGGGCCTCTGTACTTCCATCTGCAGGTGGATACAGAACTTTCTAACAGGCCGCTCTCAGACAGTTAGAGTAGGCACTACATACTCAGCCCCAATAGTGTTAGATACCGGAGCACCTCAAGGTTGCTGTCTTAGTTCTTTATTATATAGTCTGTATACTTATGACTGTATTGCAAAATATCCCACAAATAGTATTGTGAAATACTATACTACAGTGGTAGGACTTATTGACAACAATAATGAAACTGCCTATAGGGATGAGGTGAGTAATTTGATCATGTGGTGCCGAAGAAATAACTTGTCCCTTAATGTGGGGAAAACTAAGGAGGTTATCATAGATTTTAGAAGAAATAAACCCACACATACACCTGTCTAAATCAATAACTCTGCAGTTGAAATTGTTAATACTTTTAAGTTTTTAGGCATTCATATTTCAGACTCCCTTTCATGTTCTTTCCACATCACATGTGCCATTAAGAAGGCACACCAGAGGCTTTACTTCTTGAGGTGTCTAAAGAAATATGGTATGTCTCTAAATATTTTAAAGAAATTTTACCGTTGTACAATTGAGAGTATACTGAGAGGTAATATTACAGGTAAAAAATCACTCTCACGTACCTTCTCTGGATCTGTTCCACATTGGTGGAATGATCTACTGCTGCTACAAGATCAGCAGATTCTGTAGCCATCTTTAAAAAACGCCTGAAAACACATCTCTTCCGTCAACACCTGACTGACAAACACTGAGTTCTACTTCCTTTCTATCGATTCCATTTCTTCAAAAAAAAAAAAAAAAAATTCATCCTTAGCTTTGTGCTGGGTTTAAACTGACTATTTTTTTGTGCACTTATGCTGTTTGTTCCTTGTGTTGTTAAAATTGCTTCCATTGTTTTCCTCACTTGTAAGTCGCTTTGGATAAAAGCGTCTGCTAAATGACTAAATGTAGATGATGAAATGAAGATGGATGGATGGATTGTGTAATTAGAC
>CM044561.2:1837823-1867823 GCA_024416835.2 Perccottus glenii
TTACTTGGACATGCAACTCACACCCATTTTTTTTCAATTTTACCATCTGAATGTTTGTAGTAGCCAGTACTTAAAGTCACAATCATGGTTAAACTAAGTATCAGCTAAGTATCAATGCATTTATTCATAACTCATGACAAAAGAAAACAGGTGAGTAATAACAAAAGTGCATATATTGAGTCCTAATTCAATAATATCCCACTGGCACAAACGTAGGTAGAAAGGCATTTGTGGAGATATCCAAGGTATTACTAAAACACGAGTAAACCATGTTCAAACCAGGTATAAACTGCGACTAAACCATGTTCAAACCAGGTGTAAACTGCGAGTAAACCATGTTCAAACCAGGTGTAAACCAAGATTAAACCATGTTCAAACCAGGTGTAAACCAGGACTAAACCATGTTCAAACCAAGTGTAAACCACGACTAAACCATGTTCAAACCAGGTGTAAACCACGACTAAACCATGTTCAAACCAGGTGTAAACCACGAGTAAACCATGTTCAAACCAGGTGTAAACCACGACTAAACCATGTTCAAACCAGGTGTAAACCACGACTAAACCATGTTCAAACCAAGTGTAAACCACGACTAAACCATGTTCAAACCAGGTGTAAACCACGACTAAACCATGTTCAAACCAGGTGTAAACCATGTTCAAACCAAGTGTAAACCACGACTAAACCATGTTCAAACCAGGTGTAAACCACGACTAAACCATGTTCAAACCAGGTGTAAACCACGAGTAAACCATGTTCAAACCAAGTGTAAACCACGACTAAACCATGTTCAAACCAAGTGTAAACCACGAGTAAACCATGTTCAAACCAAGTGTAAACCACGAGTAAACCATGTTCAAACCAGGTGTAAACCACGACTAAACCATGTTCAAACCAGGTGTAAACCACGAGTAAACCATGTTCAAACCAGGTGTAAACCACGACTAAACCATGTTCAAACCAGGTGTAAACCACGAGTAAACCATGTTCAAACCAAGTGTAAACCACGACTTAACCATGTTCAAACCAAGTGTAAACCACGAGTAAACCATGTTCAAACCAAGTGTAAACCACGACTAAACTATGTTCAAACCAGGTGTAAACCAAGATTAAACCATGTTCAAACCAGGTGTAAACCACGAGTAAACCATGTTCAAACCAAGTGTAAACCACGACTAAACCATGTTCAAACCAGGTGTAAACCAAGATTAAACCATGTTCAAACCAGGTGTAAACCAGGACTAAACCATGTTCAAACCAAGTGTAAACCACGACTAAACCATGTTCAAACCAGGTGTAAACCACGACTAAACCATGTTCAAACCAGGTGTAAACCACGAGTAAACCATGTTCAAACCAAGTGTAAACCACGACTAAACCATGTTCAAACCAAGTGTAAACCACGAGTAAACCATGTTCAAACCAAGTGTAAACCACGAGTAAACCATGTTCAAACCAGGTGTAAACCACGACTAAACCATGTTCAAACCAGGTGTAAACCACGAGTAAACCATGTTCAAACCAGGTGTAAACCACGACTAAACCATGTTCAAACCAGGTGTAAACCACGAGTAAACCATGTTCAAACCAAGTGTAAACCACGACTTAACCATGTTCAAACCAGGTGTAAACCACGAGTAAACCATGTTCAAACCAAGTGTAAACCACTAAACCATGTTCAAACCAGGTGTAAACCACGACTAAACCATGTTCAAACCAGGTGTAAACCACGAGTAAACCATGTTCAAACCAGGTGTAAACCACGACTAAACCATGTTCAAACCAGGTGTAAACCACGACTAAACCATGTTCAAACCAGGTGTAAACCACGAGTAAACCATGTTCAAACCAGGTGTAAACCACGACTAAACCATGTTCAAACCAGGTGTAAACCACGAGTAAACCATGTTCAAACCAGGTGTAAACCACGACTAAACCATGTTCAAACCAGGTGTAAACCACGACTAAACCATGTTCAAACCAGGTGTAAACCACGAGTAAACCATGTTCAAACCAGGTGTAAACCACGACTAAACCATGTTCAAACCAGGTGTAAACCACGAGTAAACCATGTTCAAACCAGGTGTAAACCACGAGTAAACCATGTTCAAACCAGGTGTAAACCACGACTAAACCATGTTCAAACCAGGTGTAAACCACGAGTAAACCATGTTCAAACCAGGTGTAAACCACGACTAAACCATGTTCAAACCAGGTGTAAACCACGAGTAAACCATGTTCAAACCAGGTGTAAACCACGAGTAAACCATGTTCAAACCAGGTGTAAACCACGACTAAACCATGTTCAAACCAGGTGTAAACCACGAGTAAACCATGTTCAAACCAGGTGTAAACCGACTAAACCATGTTCAAACCAGGTGTAAACCACGAGTAAACCATGTTCAAACCAGGTGTAAACCACGACTAAACCATGTTCAAACCAGGTGTAAACCACGACTAAACTATGTTCAAACCAAGTGTAAACCACGACTAAACCATGTTCAAAACAGGTGTAAACCACGAGTAAACCATGTTCAAACCAGGTGTAAACCACGAGTAAACTATGTTCAAACCAAGTGTAAACCACTAAACCATGTTCAAACCAGGTGTAAACCACGAGTAAACCATGTTCAAACCAGGTGTAAACCACGACTAAACCATGTTCAAACCAGGTGTAAACCACGAGTAAACCATGTTCAAACCAGGTGTAAACCACGAGTAAACCATGTTCAAACCAGGTGTAAACCACGACTAAACCATGTTCAAACCAGGTGTAAACCACGAGTAAACCATGTTCAAACCAGGTGTAAACCACGACTAAACCATGTTCAAACCAGGTGTAAACCACGTAAACCATGTTCAAACCAGGTGTAAACCACGACTAAACCATGTTCAAACCAGGTGTAAACCACGACTAAACCATGTTCAAACCAAGTGTAAACCACGACTAAACCATGTTCAAACCAGGTGTAAACCACGACTAAACCATGTTCAAACCAGATGTAAACCACGACTAAACCATGTTCAAACCAGGTGTAAACCACGACTAAACCATGTTCAAACCAGATGTAAACCACGACTAAACCATGTTCAAACCAGGTGTAAACCACGACTTAACCATGTTCAAACCAGGTGTAAACCACTTACTAAACCATGTTCAAACCAGATGTAAACCACGACTTAACCATGTTCAAACCAGGTGTAAACCACGACTAAACCATGTTCAAACCAGGTGTAAACCACGAGTAAACCATGTTCAAACCAGGTGTAAACCACGAGTAAACCATGTTCAAACCAGATGTAAACCACGACTTAACCATGTTCAAACCAGGTGTAAACCACGACTAAACCATGTTCAAACCAGATGTAAACCACGACTTAACCATGTTCAAACCAGATGTAAACCACGACTTAACCATGTTCAAACCAGGTGTAAACCACGACTAAACCATGTTCAAACCAAGTGTAAACCACGCGTAAACCATGTTCAAACCAGGTGTAAACCACGACTAAACCATGTTCAAACCAAGTGTAAACCACGACTAAACCATGTTCAAACCAGGTGTAAACCACGACTAAACCATGTTCAAACCAGGTGTAAACCACGAGTAAACCATGTTCAAACCAGGTGTAAACCACGACTTAACCATGTTCAAACCAAGTGTAAACCACGACTAAACCATGTTCAAACCAGGTGTAAACCAGGACTAAACCAGGTCTAAACCAGGTGTAAACCAGGACTAAACCATGTTCAAACCAGGTGTAAACCACGACTAAACCATGTTCAAACCAGGTGTAAACCACGACTAAACCATGTTCAAACCAGGTGTAAACCAGGACTAAACCAGGTCTAAACCAGGTGTAAACCAGGACTAAACCATGTTCAAACCAGGTGTAAACCAGGACTAAACCATGTTCAAACCAGGTGTAAACCACGACTTAACAGAGTCTAAACCAGGTCTAAACCAGGTCTAAACCAGGTCTAAACCAGGTGTAAACCAGGACTAAACCAGGTCTAAACCAGGACTAAACCAGGTGTAAACCAGGACTAAACCAGGTCTGAACCAGGTCTAAACCAGGACTAAACCAGGTCTAAACCAGGAGTAAACCAGGACTAAACCAGGTCTAAACCAGGTCTAAACCAGGACTAAACCAGGTCTAAACCAGGACTAAACCAGGACTAAACCAGGTCTAAACCAGGTCTAAACCAGGTCTAAACCAGGACTAAACCAGGTCTAAACCAGGTCTAAACCAGGACTAAACCAGGACTAAACCCGGACTAAACCAGGACTAAACCCGGACTAAACCAGGTCTAAACCAGGACTAAACCAGGTCTAAACTAGGTCTAAACCAGGACTAAACCAGGACTAAACCATGTCTAAACCAGGACTAAACCAGGACTAAACCAGGACTAAACCAGGTCTAAAACAGGACTAAACCTGGACTAAACCAGGACTAAACCAGGACTAAACCAGGACTAAACCAGGACTAAACCAGGTCTAAACCAGGTCTAAACCAGGAGTAAACCAGGACTAAGCCCAGACTAAACCAGGACTAAACCCGGACTAAACCCGGACTAAACCAGGTGTCAACCTGTGCTTTGATATTTGTTGCATTTGGATTTTTGTTAATAACTACATTTAAAGCAACACAATTGTGCAATTGTTTTTACCTTGAAATTATGGACCTGAAAAAACATAAATCATTAAAACAGCCTCAAATTCTTTCAGATGGCTTCTTGACACGAAACATACTCTCTTTTGGTGGCTATACGTCCAAAGAAGTTGCATAGTGCTGCTTTAATTAGCAAATGGGATACTAAATAACCCTCGTAGCTCTGGTTATATATGACTAAAAGTGTGTTGTACATGAGGTTGTTGTTATTGTGGCTGATCCACCTGTAGGATTCAGTGACAGTTGTGGTTTGAGTCAGAGAGCTGTGGTTTTGTTTTGTCTGCTCCTGCTGAGTCCTTAGACCGTAAACACACTTCTTGTGTGTTTAAGTGGCCGCCTAGGTGTGACCCCTGATGAAAAAGAAAACACTGGGTCACACACGTAATGCAGGGCTGTGAGCTGCGTGTGTGAGCTCCCTGTGAGTCACTGCTGTGTCTGGTTCAGGACAGTTGCTAAGTCTAAACAGAATGTTCAGGACAATCACCAGGGCATCAGGTCCAACACATTATATACGTATATCTTGTATATTTCTTGAAAAGGGGATAACAAAGAAAACCACATTTGTGATAAATCAATGTATTTTATTTTAATAAAAAGGCATGAGCAAAAGGATTCAGTTTAGACGTGGAAAGAGATTTTGTATCTGCAACTGTAAAGTTCATTACACAAGTTGGGTTTTGTCTGGTTCAATCGGCTGAAGAGTTTCCTTAGTCTGTTTTGTCTCAGTCTTACATTTTAGATTATTTATTCCTGCTGGTTCACACAGTCTGAGAGCTGAGATCAAGTCAAGCCCCCGTCTTTCCTCAGAGAGCCTCATGGACCCCTCCTCCAGCCCCTCTCTCTCTTTCACAGCCCTCTCCCACATTCAGAAAATGGGAGAGCTGCCAAAAGGCCCAATGTCCGCTTCCGGGAATGTGTCCCACAGACCCACACTGCAGTGACGCGGGGGCCATTGTTAAACGCCCTTGTCCTATTGTTAAACGACCGGGGCCTCGTTGTCCAGAGGGGGGCCACAGCATAAACAAACCCCCTTTACAGCGGGCAGGGAAGGAGGAGTGGTGCGGGCTCTGAAGGAGGAGACTTCTATTAATACAGCCACCATCAGAGACCTCCATTATCACCGACTGAAACAGGAAGTCCAGCCAGTGTCTCGTCTGAGCCAAAACAACAGTCTCTTATGTCAGAGGGAAATTTCATCCACAGTTGAACTGGCCTTATTACATTACACATGAACAGAAGAGCCTTTAATTTACTGTCTGAAACAGGAAGAGTCATCCTCACCAGTCACTTCACTAAGCAGCAGTCTACATTTCAGCTCAGTGTGGGACGGTTTGGTACAACCTGATCTGTCTTGTGTTCCCACTGCAGGGGTGTAGTCAGGGGTTGTCACTCCAAATTCAAATTCAGTAGCATTGTTGCGTCAGTAACAATAGCCCACTGGCAACTAGTAAACTGTAAAACAGATTTGAACAGAGATTCATTTCTACAGTCTATGTGTAATATACATTCTACACAATGTCTTGATTTAGAATAGAAACCTAGCTTAGTAGAATCTAATCCAAAAAGCACATGGCAAATAAATCCAGACAGCAAAGAGGGTAATGTCTTTGTCTCCTGTGACACTGTAGGTAGTTTATTCACATCTCTTTCTTTTACATTTGTAGAACTACAAAGCTCCTTTACTGACTCTGGAGGTGAGTAGCTGTCTAAACACACAGTTGCCTGGATGTGTGTTAAGAGTCAGGGATGATTTAATGTTTTTGTGACATATAACTCAATAACTGCGGAATGAAAGTGTTTAATGATCCCTGACAGTTTGAGGGCTTCACCGGTGCTGTTCATGTCTTACTCTTACTCTAGAACAGACTGGGTCACGTGACGTCCAGAGCTCTACAGGCGCAATGGTGACTCTGGTTGTTGTGGTTGCAGTGTAATGGTTGTACTCAAATATTAAAGACAACGAGAGAGAGAGAGTGAATGGTTGTCTGTCAGTGTTTGTCTCTCAGTGTTAACCCAGCAGTTATCCAGGGTGTACCATTCCCTCAGGCCCAAAGCATCTGGGATAGACTCCAGCACCGTCAAAGGATAAGTGGGTGAAAAAAATGAAGATAGGAAGACTGTAATTATGTGCTGTGAAACACATTTGTAGTAATATAATTGCCATTGAGATCTTTAGCAAAAACATGCATATATTGTATATCATCATTGGTTTTTAAGTTTATTTTGTTTTCTGTCAAGCCTTTCCTTGTAAGGACAATAAGATGGGCATTTTTGAAGTATTCAAGTATTCATAATAACTCTAGTATGCATTCAGACATTCACGACATGAGCGCATTATGTTACAGTGGGGTGAATTATAAGCATACTGTGAACAGAAGGGAGTATTCTTCCAAATTTGTCCACTGCATACTATTGCCAAAAAGTGCCCTCACAGTTCTGTTTCACAGTGAAATAAAGTGCTGTTTTTGGTTGTGATGATAAACATAATTTATCTGGTGAAAACTCCATCCATCTTCTACCGCTTATGCGGAGCCAGGTCGCGGGGGCAGCAGTCTAAGCAGAAACGAACAGCGTGCCCTAGGTCTTCCCTGGGGTCTCCTCTCGGTGGGACATGCCTGGAACACCTCCCTAGGGAGGCGTCCAGGAGGCGAAAACAGATGCCCGAGGCACCTCAGCTGGCTCCTCTCGATGTGAAGGAGCAGCGGCTCTACTCTGAGCTCCTCCCGAGTGACCGATCTCCTCACCTTATCTCTAAGGGAGCGCCCCGCCACCCTTTAAAGAAAGTTAATTATTGTTCTTGTTCGAGATCTTGTTCATTCGGCCATGACTCAAAGCTCATGACCATAGGTGAGAGTAGAAACGTAGCTTGACCGGTAAATCCAGAGCTTTGCCTGCAGCTCAGCTCTTTCTTCACCACGACAGACCGGTACATCGACCGCATTACTGCAGAAGCTGCACCGATCCGTCTGTCAATCTCACGTTCCCTCCTTCCCTCACTCGTGAACAAGACCCCAAGATACTTGAACTCCTCCACTTGAGGCAGGATCTCTCCACCAACCTGAAGGGGACAAGCCACCCTTTTCCGACTGAGAACCATGGTCGCAGACTTGAAGGTGCTGATTCTCATCCCAGCCGCTTCACACTCGGCTGCAAACCGTCCCAGTGCACACTGAAGGTCCTGGCTTGATGGAGCCAACAGAACAACATCATCTGCAAAAGGCAGAGACGAGATCATGTGGTCCCCAAACCAGACTCCAGACCAGTTGAATGCCTTCTCCAGATCCACAAAACACATGTGGACTGGTTGGGCAAACTCCCATAAACCCTCCAGCACCCTGGAGAGGGTATAGAGCTGGTCCAGTGTTCCACGACCGGGGCGAAAATCGCATTGTTCCTCCTGAATCCGAGGTTCAACTATCGGCCGCCTTCTCTTCTCCAGTACCCTGGCATAGACTTTCTCGGTGAGGCTGAGGAGTGTGATCCCTCTGTAGTTGGAACACACCCTCTGGTCCCCCTTCTTGAAAAGAGGGACCATAACCTCCAAACTCCACACCATGTTGCAGCGGCGTGTCGGCCACAACAGCCCCACAACATCCAGAGACTTGAGGTACTCAGGGCGCATCTCATCCACCCCCGGTGCCTTGCCACTGAGGAGCTTCCTAACTACCTCAGTGACTTCAGCTTGGGTGATGGACGAGTCCACCTCTGAGCCCTCGGTGTCGGTGGGGTTGAGGAGATTCTTGAAGTATTCCTTCCACCGCCCAACAATGTCCCCAGTTGAAGTCAGCAGATTCCCACCTCCACCGTAAACAGTGTTGGCAGAGCACCCTTATGCTTGAACATGGTGTTTGTTATGGAGAAACTGTGACAGAAGTCCAATAATCCGGGGGGCCGTTCCTCCCCTCCAGGTGTCACTGTCGCTGCCCACGTGAGCATTGAAGTCCCCCAATAGAACGACGAAGTCCCCGGTCGGAACACCTTCCAGCACCCCTCCCAGAGACTCCAAGAAGGCCGGGTACTCTGCACTGCCATTTGGCCCATAAACACAAACAACAGTGAAGACCTATACCCGACCCGAAGGGTACAAGGAAGCGACCCTCTCGTTCATCGGGGTGAACCCCAACACATGGCGGCTGAGCTGGGGGGCTATAAGCAAGCCCACACCAGCCTGCCACCTCTCACCGCAGGCAACTCCAGAGTAGTGGAGAGTCCAGCCTCTCTCTCGTTGGGTTCCAGAGCCATAGCTGTGCGTGGAGGTGAGCCCGACTATCTCTAGTTGGTATCTCTCAACCTCCTGCACAAGCTCAGGCTCCTTCCCCGCCAGCGAGGTGACAATCCATGTCCCTAGTGTCAGATTCTATGTCTGGGGATTGGGTCGCTGATTTTTTTTTATTGGTGAAAACTCATCTGACAAAATCCACAATACCTCACATGCAACAGCAAGGGCAAATTGGTTAGCACTCCTTCCTCACAGCAAGAAGGCTGTGAATCTGACAACACATTACTCAACACATCTGGCTGGCCATCTTGGCCATGTATAGGTCAAATGGCATATCTATAGTATGTCAGCCTTGTGACCAACTAGCCACTGTCCAGGGTCCAGGGTATACTCCCCTAAGACGCAAATCTGCTGGGATAGGCTCCAGTCACCCATAACCCCTAACAGGAATAAGCGGAAGAAAATG
This sequence comes from Perccottus glenii, assembly GCA_024416835.2. Taxonomy (NCBI): domain Eukaryota; kingdom Metazoa; phylum Chordata; class Actinopteri; order Gobiiformes; family Odontobutidae; genus Perccottus; species Perccottus glenii. Next base: position 1,847,183 of record CM044561.2, read on the forward strand.
AATGAATGAATGAATGAAGTCATAAAAGAGTTCTAAACGAGAACTGGGCCCACATCTGTCTCTCACAGTATACAAGGACTGCTTCAGTGGATTCAAAAGTAAATGTGTTCCCTCTGAACTGTACGCCCTAGTGTCTCAGAAACAGATTTGAACCAACTGTAAAGGTGTTGTTTCCTCCAAACCTTCTGGAGCAAAGACAGAGGCTGTCAGCGGCAGGTTGTGTCAGCAGCAAATACTCTATGAAACACTGCAAATGTCCTGTACTTCTGTCTGAGTGAGGCTTTATTGTTTCACAACACAAGTCAGACTTCAACTAAAAGTAGGGATGCACCGAAATGAAATTCTTGGCCGAAGCCGAATAATAATTAAATGCTTGGCCGAAGGCCGAATACCGAACGCGGTGTTTCACATTTTTTCCATTTATTTTGCCAATTTTTTCACCATTACAATAATTAAATAGTAAAAATTTGCTTTTTACTATTTTGTGTTGCTTTTCAGATAAAAAAAATCAAATAACAAAAATACAATTTCAAAATATTTATTTAACTAACAATGAGCAATACATTTGTTATGGTATTTATTAATCTTCCTTAATGTAAGATAATAAAAAAATATTTAGTTTATGTTAGTATGAGTGCATTCACAATTTTAACAAATAGGCCTACCACTTTTGATACTTTTTTAATTCAAAAATTACAAATGTGATACTTAATTTTAATACTGTATTAGTAAATGTTAACATTAAGATTGATAAATGCTTTTAATAAGGGTTTTTCATTGTTAGTTAATGTTAAAAATAGAAACTACTTATAAAGTGTTACCATAATCCAAAATATAAATAAAATCTTAAATTAATTTCCCATACAAGTAGCCTACCTGCGTGCCATCTGCGCCAGGTCGGGAAAGCGGCCTTGATTGGTCCTCCAAAATTCGAGAGGGTTATTGCTCCTGGGGATGGGGACTTCTGAGAGATACCCATCCAACTGTTGAGCGGTCGAGCTTGTCCTCCGTCTTGCAAATGGGTTATTCTATTGGAGGATCTCATCGAACATGTCAGACAGCGAGACTGTGCGCGGCTCATCTGTAGTACGAGCCCGTTTACTCTGCGCTGTTTTCATCTCCTGCGCTGTGCATCACCTGACCGTCTCCATCCCCTAGCGGCTTTCCCAAATCCAACTCGGCCTGGATTATCTCTCGTGTGCGCATCTTTTTTCCCACATCCAAGTAATGATCTTTAGGCTATATCGTGGATCAAGCACAGTCGCGATGCTGTACAGGGGTTCTGAGTCCGCCTGACTAAATCGTGTGCTGACAGCTTCTAAGAGCGCACTTTTAGTTGTTTTCACTTCGTGGTCTGTTTCCCGTGGGCCCACCACCTGCGGGAGGAACCGTAAGGGGCCGGTGCAAAGTGGATTGGGTGGCAGTCGAAGCGGAGGCCTCGGCGACCCAATCCCGGACACGGAATCTGGCGCTAGGGACATGGAATGTCACCGCTGGCGGGAAGGAGCCTGAGCTTGTGCGGGAGGTTGAGAGATACCGACTAGAGATAGTCGGGCTCACCTCCACGCACAGCTTGGGCTCTGGAACCCAAATCCTCGAGAGAGGCTGGACTCTCCACTACTCTGGAGTTGCCTGCGGCGAGAGGCGGCGGGCTGGTGTGGGCTTGCTCATAGCCCCAGCTTAGCCGCCATGTGTTGGAGTTCACCCGGTGAACGAGGGTCGCTTCCCTGCGCCTTCGGGTCGGGGATAGGTCTCTCACTGTTGTTTGTGTTTACGGGCCAAATAGCAGTGCAGAGTACCCGCCTTCTTGGAGTCTCTGGGAGGGGTGCTGGAAAGTGCTCCGACCGGGACTCCATCGTCTACTGGGGACTTCAACGCTCACGTGGGCAGCGACAGTGACACCTGGAGGGGCGTGATTGGGAGGAACGGCCCCGGATCTGAACCAGTGGTGTTCTGTTGTTGACTTCTGTGCTTGCAACAGTTTGTCCATAACGAACACCATGTTCAAGCATAAGGGTGTCCATCAGTGCACGTGGCACCAGGACACCCTAGGTCGGAGATCGATGATCGACTTTGTAGTTGTTTCATCTGACCTCCGGCCGTATGTCTTGGACACTCGGGTGAAGAGAGGGGCGGAGCTGTCAACTGATCACCACCTGGTGGTGAGTTGGATCCGATGGCGGGGGAGAAAGCTGGACAGACTCGGCAGGCCCAAACGTACTGTGAGGGTCTGTTGGGAACGCTTGGCAGAGCCCCCTGTCAGAAAGACCTTTAACTCCCACCTCCGGCAGAGCTTCGACCAGATCCCGAGGGAGGTTGGAGACATTGAGTCCGAGTGGACCATGTTCTCCACCTCCATTGTCGATGCGACCACTGGCTGTGGCCGTAAAGTCTCCGGTGCCTGTCGTGGCGGCAACCCCGAACCCGGTGGTGGACACCGAAGTAAGGGATGCCGTCAAGCTGAAGAAGGAGACCTACCGAGCCTGGTTGGCCCGTAGGACTCCTGAGGCAGCTGATAGGTACCGGCAGGCCAAGCGGACTGCAGCCCGGTGGTCGTGGAGGCTAAAACTCGGGTCTGGGAGGAGTTCGGTGAGGCCATGGAGAAAGACTATCGGTCGGCCTCAAGAAATTCTGGCAAACCGTCCGGCGCCTCAGGAGGGGAAGCAGTGCCCTGCCAACACTGTTTACAGTGGAGGTGGGAACCTGCTGACTTCAACTGGGGATATTGTTGACGGTGGAAGGAATACTGAGGATCTCCTCAACCCCACCGACACGTCTTCCACTGAGGAAGCAGAGGCCGAGGGCTCGGAGGTGGACTCGTCCATCACCCGGGCCGAAGTCACTGAGGTAGTTGGGAAGCTCCTCGGTGGCAAGGCACCGGGGGTGGATGAGATACGCCCTGAGTACCTCAAGTCTCTGGATGTTGTAGGGCTGTCTTGGTTGACACGCCTCTGCAACATCGCGAGCGGGCGGTCGGGGACAGTACCTCTGGACTGGCAGACCGGGGTGGTGGTCCCTCTTTTCAAGAAGGGGGACCGGAGGGTGTGTTCCAACTACAGAGGGATCACACTCCTCAGCCTCCCCGGGAAAGTCTATGCCAGGGTACTGGAGAGGAGAATGCGACCGATAGTTGAACCTCGGATTCAGGAGGAACAATGCGGTTTTCGTCCTGGTCGTGGAACACTGGACCAGCTCTATACCCTCTCCAGGGTGCTGGAGGGTTTATGGAGTTTGCCCAACCAGTCCACATGTGTTTTGTGGATCTGGAGAAGGCATTCGACTGTGTCCTCGTGGCGCCCTGGGGGTGCTCTGGGAGTATGGGGTCCGGGGCCCTTTGCTGGGCTGTCCGGTCCCTGTACGACGGAGCAGGAGCTTGGTTCGCATTGCCGGCAGTAAGTCAGACCTGTTCCCAGTGCAGTTGGACTCCGGCAGGGCTGCCCTTTGTCACCGGTCCTGTTCATTATCTTTATGGACAGGATTTCTAGGCGCAGCCAGGGGCCGGAGGAGTCTGGTTTGGTGACCACAGGATCTCGTCTCTGCTTTTTGCAGATGATGTTGTCCTGTTGGCTCCATCAAGCCAGGACCTTCAGTGTGCACTGGGACGGTTTGCAGCCGAGTGTGAAGCGGCTGGGATGAGGATCAACACCTCCAAGTCTGAGACCATGGTTCTCAGTCGGAAAAGGGTGGCTTGTCCCCTTCAGGTTGGTGGAGAGATCCTGCCTCAAGTGGAGGAGTTCAAGTATCTTGGGGTCTTTTTCACGAGTGAGGGAAGGAGGGAACGTGAGATTGACAGACGGATCGGTGCAGCTTCTGCAGTGATGCGGTCGCTGTACCGGTCTGTTGTGGTGAAGAAGGAGCTGAGCTGTAAGGCAAAGCTCTCGATTTACCGGTCAATCTACGTTCCTACTCTCACCTATGGTCATGAGCTTTGGGTCATGACCGAAAGAACAAGATCCCGGATACAAGCGGCCGAAATGGGCTTTCTCCGCAGGGTGGCGGGCGCCCTTAGAGATAAGGTGAGGAGCTCGGTCACCGGGAGGAGCTCAAAGTAGAGCCGCTGCTCCTCCACATCGAGGAGCCAGTTGAGGTGGCTCGGGCATCTGTTTCGGATGCCTCCTGGACGCCTCCCTAGGGAGGTGTTTCGGGCATGTCCCACCGGGAGGAGACCCCGGGGAAGACCTAGGACACGCTGGAGGGACTATGTCTCTCGGCTGGCCTGGGAACGCCTCGGTATCCCCCCGGAAGAGCTGGAGGAAGTGTCTGGGGAGAGGGAAGTCTGGGCGTCTCTGCTTAGACTGCTGCCCCCGCGACCCGGCCCCGGATAAGCGGTAGAAGATGGATGGATGGATGGATGGATGGATGGTCTGTTTCACTTGAAGTAGGTACGTTTTTGCAGATGCACCCCGTCTGGACAATTCAGCAGAACAATGTCTGCAAACGGCCGTTTTTGCCTCTTTCTCTGACACTTTAAAGTGCTTCCACACTGCTGACATGTTTGCTGCATAAAGCAGCCTCTCACTCTACGCGGGTTATTTGATTGCGTCATTATAAACGTCATTGTTCGGCAAAATTTATTCGGCCTTTTTACTTATTCTAATCTCGGTGGCCGAACATTCGGTGCATCCCTAACTAAAAGTCTCATCTGCTGCTTCAAACTAAACATGGCTCCAGCAAAAAAGTCAGCAAATGTCAACAAATGTATCCATTGCTGTATTGGATCAAAAAGCACTGTTGGTGTAGATCACATTTACACAAAAATAGCCAAAGTATTGTTTATGAATGCACAAATAAATGGTACAGCTAATGGATCTGAAAAGCTCAAATACCCCAAAAAAGGGCTGTTCAGTATTTATATACTTTTTATATCATGATGAAATATTTTCTTTATATTAGACTATTATTTTAAGGCTATATCACCCGGCTATAGAACGTTCAAAATCCTAGTATAGTGTGTCACTCAGATAAGACTTAATTTGCTGTTTAAAATTATTGCAGATGATGCACAGATTGTTCTCAACAAATACAGCATTTACGACTTTAGCCTACATGTAGGTGTGTGTTGTAAATTCATTTGTCTGTGTCTCTCCAGGACGCCGAGCATCCTCAACAAAGACCCCACAGACAAGAAGTCCAGGAATGATCGAGCTCCCATCCCGCTCAAACATGAGTTTGACCCCACAGGTAACACGCACATCTGCAGCACTGTGAGGGTGACCCAGTGTCAGGCTCTTACCTCAGAGGTTAATAGATAGGCGGTGAGACAGGTCCATGTTCCACGTGCCTGCACACATGATCACAGGCCGCAGTAAATCCGCTCTGAAGGACTTTTTGTGAATGTCCGCCGCGGAGAGTCCGTAGGCGCGGAATGGCTGCCACATCTCTGTCAGTCTGCCCCAGGGCAGCTGTGGTTACAGATGTAGCTTACTACCACCAGTGTGTGACTGTGGAGTGAATGAATAATTGATATGTAAAGCGTCTTTGCGTCCCCGGAAAAGCGCTATATAAAATTGATGTCAAAATAAAAAAAAGCTAAAACTTTGAGAAGCAGCCTTCATCTGAAATTGGAGACAGCTGACTGGGGAGACCACAGTGGTACAGTTGAATTATTTGGGACACTTAAGATTCAAAATATACAGTGTCCCATTTTATAATCAACCCCATTTGTTAGAAGCAGACAGTTTTTACGACAGGCTTTTAAAACCATTTCTGTTGTTACTTTGCACAATCCACTCCATGATGAGTCACATATTCTTTTCCAGGAGCTTTTTGTTGGAGGTGGTATATAAATTATTAACCCTTTGTGTGGATCTGTTTTTAAATGTGCAGGTCTGGTGCAGCGCTGTGTGATAATCCAGAGGGATGAGAACGGCTTTGGTCTGACAGTGAGCGGAGACAACCCGGTGTTTGTGCAGCTGGTCAAAGAAGGTGACACAACCCTAACACACAAACACTGGGGGCGCACATGTTGCAGCGGCTCTGACCTCTGGCCTGTGTTACAGATGGAGCAGCGAGGCGAGCAGGAGTTCAGACAGGAGACCGCATCATCAAGGTGAGAGGACAAAGGGGGTCTGAGGGCAAGGAGGAGTGGACTTACACTGAAGTGGCTGGCTCCAGGAAGCATGTCTTCCCCTTAATAGCTCTTGTGTCTTGAGTGCATTTACATGCACCATGTAGTGACAATATTCAGAATTTGGTGGCAGAAGGTCCAGGGTTCGACTCCCTTTCTGAGTAGCGTTTTCATGTTCTTCCCGTACCTGGGTGGGTTTCCCCTACCAACATCAAAAACATGCTGGACGCCCCCTAGTGTGGCTGCCGACAAGGAATTTCCCCACAGGGATAATAAAGGCGTAATAAAAAAAAACCAAATAGTGTACATGCATCAACAAATACAGTGCCTTGTGAAAGTATTCGACCCCCTTGAACTTTGTGACCTTTTGCCACATTTCAGGCTTCAAACATAAAGATATGAAACTGTAATTTTTTGTGAAGAATCAACAACAAGTGGGACACAATTATTTCAAACTTTTTTAACAAACAAAAAACTGAAAAATTGGGTGTGCAAAATTATTCAGCCCCTTTCATTTAATACTTTGTAGTGCCACCTTTTGCTGCGATTACAGCTATAAGTCACTTGGGGTATGTCTCTATCAGTTTTGCAAAACAGCTCGAGCTCAGTGAGGTTGGATGGAGAGCATTTGTGAACAGCAGTTTTCAGTTCTTTCCACAGATTCTCGATTGGATTCAGGTCTGGACTTTGACTTGGCCATTCTAACACCTGGATATGTTTATTTGTGAACCATTCCATTGTAGATTTTGCTTTATGTTTTGGATCATTGTCTTGTTGGAAGACAAATCTCCGTCCCAGTCTCAGGTCTTTTGCAGACTCCATCAGGTTTTCTTCCAGAATGGTCCTGTATTTGGCTCCATCCATCTTCCCATCAATTTTATCCATCTTCCCTGTCCCTGCTGAAGAAAAGCAGGCCCAAACCATGATGCTGCCACCACCATGTTTGACAGTGGGGATGGTGTGTCTAGGTGATGAGCTGTGTTGCTTTTACGCCAAACATAACATTTTGCATTGTTGCCACAAAGTTTGATTTTGGTTTCATCTGACCAGAGCACCTTCTTCCACATGTTTGGTGTGTCTCCAGGTGGCTCGTGGCAAACTTTAAACGACACTTTTTATGGATATCTTTAAGAAATGTCTTTCTTCTTGCCACTCTTCCATAAAGGCCAGATTTGTGCAGTGTACGACTGATTGTTGTCCTATGGACAGAGTCTCCCACCTCAGCTGTAGATCTCTGCAGTTCATCCAGAGTGATCATGGGCCTCTTGGCTGCATCTCTGATCAGTCTTCTCCTTGTATGAGCTGAAAGTTTAGAGGGACGGCCAGGTCTTGGTAGATTTGCAGTGGTCTGATACTCCTTCCATTTCAATATTATCGCTTGCACAGTGCTCCTTGGGATGTTTAAAGCTTGGGAAATCTTTTGTATCCAAATCCAGCTTTAAACTTCTCCACAACAGTATCTCGGACCTGCCTGGTGTGTTCCTTGTTCTTCATGATGCTCTCTGCGCTTTAAACGGACCTCTGAGACTATCACAGTGCAGGTGCATTTATACGGAGACTTGATTACACACAGGTGGATTCCATTTATCATCATTAGTCATTTAGGTCAACATTGGATCATTCAGAGATCCTCACTGAACTTCTGGAGAGAGTTTGCTGCACTGAAAGTAAAGGGGCTGAATAATTTTGCACGCCAATTTTTCAGTTTTTATTTGTTAAAAAGTTTGAAATATCAAATAAATTTCGTTCCACTTCATGATTGTGTCCCACTTGTTGTTGATTCTTCACAAAAAATTACAGTTTCATATTTTTATGTTTGAAGCCTGAAATGTGGCAAAAGGTCGCAAAGTTCAAGGGGCCGAATACTTTCACAAGGCACTGTAAATGGTTATTCTTAGAGAAGGGGGGCCACATGGAGAATGTGGTTCATTGTGAGATTACTGCTGCATGTTTACAGCTTACTCTGAGCATGCTCCAGAGTTGGACAGAGACCCAGAGTAACAGACGTAAACAGAAAAACGTGTTTAGAGACAGACTCCCTCTTTCATAGACCAATGAAGACACGCTCACACAGCCTCTTTCTCCTGTTTGTCGTAAAAAGTTTAGAAGAACAAGATATTCTACCGTAGCTTATGATGTGTTCATGTGCTTTTGGATGGTACAGTTGTTGAGTTGTTCTTACTTTGCTGTGTTCATGTGTTATTAACTCATAAAGTTGTTGTGTTACAGTTTATTTATTAATAACTCTATGATTACTGAACAGATCAGGTATTTTAGCTTTAAATGCTACTAAAGAGTTAGGCTTCTTTTCTCTTTTTAACAACAGCTTAATGCTGTGAAATACTAAGGACACATGAATACATCAGCCCTAGGAAGACATTGAGGTGTGAGCATATGAGTGAGTGTGACAAATTTTAAAATCCCGGATTCATGCCTATAGTAGGAATATGTTTGTATGTGTACATCATTTGTGTAAGGTTGTGAATGATGATGTCAGAGTGGGACGAGCTTTTAGAAATTGACTGTATGAATGTTTTACAGTGATGAAATTAATTATTAGGGCAGGGACTTGATTAAAAAAATTAATCTAATTAATTAGAGGCTTTGTAATTAATTAATCGAAATTAATCGCATTTTAATTGCATACAAATATATGACCTGAGAACAGTGAGAAGTAATTTTTCACATGGATTTTTAGTATACCATTGAATAATGACTGAATACATAAGCTTAATCAACAAAATATTGTTTATTTATTTCAGTCCAGCAGACCAGTGCAATGTTTGTTATTAAGTGTAGCAGTGTATTTACCCTGGTCCTTGTAACTTTACTCGGAGTCAGGCTAACGTCCACGCTAACTCCTATGTGTTTTGCGTTGAGGTGATATTTGAGGCTCGATGTGCTGCGGTGATACGCAAATTCCTTGTTGCACACAACCATGCTCTTGTCAACGCTTCCATCCTTTCGTTTTTTAAAACAAAATTTCCCATCCACGGGGCCAAGCAAAGCGGTCGTAGCTTCTTCATGTTGACTGTGGTCAGAAGTCAAGAACGCTAGTGCTCCAATATAATCGGTCCGTCGAAACTCATTCATTAAAAAACGTTCCGCGGTCAAAAATAAGTGTGGTTAAAATATGTTATTTATTTTTTGCGTTTGCGTTTAACGCGTTAATCCGAATTAACAGCGTTAAAGTCCCATAATTAATTAATCTTAATTAACGCGTTAAAGTCCCGGCCCTAATAATTATATATTAAATTTACATATTTTTAAGTGTTTTTGTGGTTTAACATCAACCTGTCCAGGGACTGTGGGTGAAAATTAGCAATTATGCAAAAAACATGGCACTAAACATTATGTGCATTGTCCCTGATAAAAAAAGAAAACAAAAAACAATTTAAATTACGTTGGACTAAAAGAGAAAGAGCTTTTGAATTAGAAAATAACAAACAGACAAGTTATATTTATCAGATTTTTTGAAACAGAAGGTCTAAAAATGAATGAGCTGTCACAGAAAAAGATTTTGGAAAAATACATAGTGAAAAATAAAGTTTTCCTTGGGAAAAAAAGTGTTATAAATTATATTATTAATGATATTAATAATGATGACATTAAATATTAAGTCTGTAGGCTGTAGTGGAGCGAACGGTCTATAGTCTGTGGAGGTTTATGTGTGGAGTATGTACCAAGCTTTACAGTTTCTTTAGGAATTCTCCAGGAGCAGGACCGGCTTTAGCTAAACCAGGAGACTGGACTATTCCGGTTTATGAAATCAGAACATGAAATCATGAAATCTCATGTTGTAGATGGGTAATATTGTGATTCAAGCTGTTTGTGATTTGATAATTGTGCATGTTGAAGCTCACTTCAACACACAAACCAGAATTAGATTTTTTTAAGCTGTTAATGCTGCAACACTCTAAAAAGGACTCCTTCCCATTCTCTGCTGTAGTCAAGAGTGAACTCTTATGGGTCCATTTGAGTCTCTACACTTAATACCTTGGTGAATGCATTTGCCTACTTAAGGGTAACATACGTTCAAAGTGTGTCTGTAAAGTAGTCTGTATGTGGAATAAACTCTCCCATCTCTCTGGAAAAGTGCCATTATCATACCCACTCCGAAAATAGCAAGCTGTCAGGAAAATAACGACTATTGTCCAGTTGCTCTTACCTCAATAGTGAAAAAATGTTTTGAGAGAGTCATCATCAATTTAGTCAAATCACAAGTCTGTAGTTTGCTAGACCCCCTTCAGTTTGCATTCAGAACTAACAGAAGCACAGGGTTAAACCCTACTTCTTATGCTATTGTCTTATTTATGGATTTTAGTTTAGCTTTTAACACACCACAGCCTTACCTTCTAGAGTCATTAGAGTCACCTTCAAGACATTAAATGATTTTAAAGTTTAATGTTCTTTTTTAACAAACCGTAATCAGCAAGTCGGTGTTAATGGAACATTATCTCAAGCAAGAATTCTGAGCACTGGAGCCCCCCAGGGATGTTTTAGTTCATCTGTCTTGTTCACACTGTTCACTGATGTAAAAGTATGTACCCCAAAATTATATACAATTTTAAGATGACACTGCAGTATTAGCACTTCTGAAAATGGACTGTCTCGTCACTATTGCTCTGAACCTTAACTGGTCTGGTTCTAAATGTCATTAAGACTAAGGAAATGGTGTTGGACCCTTGAGTCCACTGGGTGATCACAGGCCTGTGCTCATCCACAACCAGCCGATCAAACAGACCACAGCATATAAATACCTTGGCATATGATGGACAGCTCTCTGACCTGGAATACTCATGTGGACAGTCTGTGCAGCAGATTGCAACAATGAATACACTTTCTGTGCCGTTTTAGGATTCATGTTGTCAATGAAAGGTTCAGGCTGTCATGGACTCCTTTGTTCCATTGCTAATTAAGTTTTTAAATAGTAGCCTGGAACACCTTTAATGTATGAGAATGGCATATGTAGCACTTTGATATTAAGTACTGTACCGAACATTTTTATTCTTAAATTATTTATCTGATTCTTATATGAAATGTTGTTGTGTTGGAGGTATTGAGTTGTGGAGGCTGTATCACAGGTAAAAAGCCCAACTCTCAAACTGCATAGAGCCTCTAGAATGTAACAAAATGTTTCACAAATGAAAAAAGACGAGACAGTAGAGGGAATAGTGAATATGAAACTCCAATAGTTCCTTGTGTTACTGTCAGCGGTGGTAAGTGTTCTGTCTGTGCTACACACTACACACACCTGTTTAAACCTGGGACATGGACAGGCTGCTGTATTGTGCTGCAGGGGGAGGGGTCACTCTGATGGTGTGAGGGTGAAAACTTTCTGGCATGTTATCTAACGGTAAGAGAGGAGCAGTGTGAGGGACCTCCAGTCTGAGTGGACTCCTTTTGTTTTGACAGGTTAATGGCACTTTGGTCACACATTCCAACCACATAGAGGTCGTAAAGCTGATTAAATGTAAGTACACACCTGATTTTAAATTTCTGAGCTGTAACCCTCTGCTCTGTGCTGTTATGTCACAGATCTTCATTTGTGACTACAGATGGATTTCTCCAACAGTGCTTCTCTGAATGTTGCTTCTGCTCCTTTAAGAATTTTTTGAATAATACACACACTGATCTTCTATAGTTCAAGCTGATCCCCTAAAAAAACAATTTAAAAAATCGTGTTTCCACCAAACAGTATGGTGTTCAGTTCATCACACTGTAAAGGTCCTTCCACTCGTTACAAGTACTTTCAGAGGTTACATCTTTATCTTCTTCTTCTACTGTTGATTGCAGCAGTACAAACAACATTTACTGAGTAAATGTGTACGAGACCTTCAGTGAACGTGTGTTGTTCAAAACACCAAAGTTTTATTGAGGTCCTCACGCATGTAGTTTTGTGTTTTACCCACCATCACAATCTGGATGATTGGTTCTGACCAAGGAGCTCAAAGGTGGGACAGTGAGTGACTTGATAAATAATCTGTTATTTTACGAAGACTTTTAAAAGGAGAAAACTACATAATATAAAAAATAGATAAACTTTTCAAAAGTTGGTCGTAGGTGTTTGTTTTTACATTGTGGTGTATAAGGTTGTAATACCACGAGTGTCCACTGGTGGAATTGGCAACAGGGCAGAGAGGATGGTACATCAGAAGTTGGGCAGAGACTAGGAAAAGGTTGATGGAAGTATGGAGATCTGCACAAAAGGTTAGACAAGTCCTGTATTCAAAGATTTCCTAAAAACAAGGTAATGAAGTTTTTGAGCCAAGTGGCGTACCACTCAAAGTTTATGGACGATCTGGCAACGAGCAGTAGAAAGCAGAGTTATCTTAGACCCTGACTACACATAAAGAGGTATTTTTAGAAACACATAATTTTTGTCTCCATTTATAATAATATCTCTGTCCACACGGCTCTACTGTAAATGCATTAAACACCACAAGATGGAACAGGTAGAGCATGCACAGTGACTCTGTTTTGTTTTTGCAGGGCTAAATTCTTCTGAAAGTATCAGCAATGCTGAGCCTGTTTGTCTGAGGTTTGTGTTTACCGCCATCTTGTGGTGAAGAAAACTGTTTAATGTGTTTGTAGTGGATGGAGATATCTTTACAAACGGTCTCGTCTGGACAAACATATTTTTATAAACAGAGACAAAGAAATCTGTTTAAAAAATATCTGTATATGTGTAGCCCGGTACTTATACAGGTGAGTGGATTGAATGAAGAACTGCAGGTGTGCATGGATGGCCCAGCGACCCAGGACTCACAAGAACAAGAAAGAGAGGAAACAAGGTGGAACATCTACAATCCTGACAATTTGAATGACAGTTTACATGTGTTATATAACTTACGCACAATGTTGTAGCTCTATGTGTTCACAGCCGACACTACTCTCTTCATCTGATTACAGCCCTCACAATGAGGAGCTGCTCTTTTAAATGGACCAAACTCAGCCGGTCTGCACACTGTTGTTTGGTGGAAACATGACACAAGTCAGATTTTAATAGCTTCCATTCACGTGTGTGCTGAAGTTGCACTAAGCATGCCTTGTTTTCATGCCTTCATTCTCCCCCTTACCCCCATTACTCCTGCAGCTGGTTCCTATGTGGCCCTGACGGTGCTGGGCCGGCCCCCGGGTCTTCCTCAGATCCCCCTGCAGGAGGAAGAGTGTAAGGAGGCTCCTGTCCCAGGGCCACACTCCCCTGTGTTGTCAGGAGGAGAGAGGAGCAGCCCACCCTGCAGTCCACAGGAGCAGACCACCCCCCGGTCTGTTGAAGGGGTCAGACCAACACACATTATACAGCACCATTTAATGCAACACTGTCAACAGATGACGACCATTGATGTTTGTTACTTCAGCTTTCTGCGTTTAACCTGATGGTGGTGTTCTTCTGTTTTGGAGAACTGACTCTAAAGGCAATGTGATAATAGCTCCACTGCAATTAAATTAATCTAAGAATGTATGGAGGCTGGCTGGAAGAAACAAAAACTCAATAATTGATGAACGTCGTCACAAAGTGATAAATGTTAATTTTACATAAACCATCACCTTTTATTACAGCTAGTTTAATTCATCACACAGTCTTTTATCAATTTACATAATCTTTCATTTGCCAGTTTGTCAATTTAAATGCATTTTAAGGTAGGTTTTTTTCTCATGCACTTTTACCACAGCCAGCTTCATCAAATACCAACCCTTAGCTGCTTCTTGACACATTGTTTACTGCACCCTTACAATCCATACACTCTGATAGCAGTACACCAGAAGCTGGAGCAGCAACAGCCCCGCATTGTAAGACCTGTAGATACTATTATCGGACAGTATTCGTTGTATTTTTATTGTCATTTTTGTCGCCTGTCAATTAACTAACTAAAGCTAACTTGGTATCAGAATTTGAAGACAGTGAACTTGAATGGCCCTTTGCTTAAGGCACAGTTGTAAAATTTAGCAACTTTATTCCTATCCAAAGTCATCTAATAGCTCTGACTTATATCCATCCATCCATCTTCTACCGCTTATCCGGGGCCGGGTCGCGGGGGCAGCAGTCTAAGCGGAGACGCCCAGACTTCCCACTCCCCAGACACTTCCTCCAGCTCTTCGGGGGGGATACCGAGGCGTTCCCAGGCCAGCCGAGAGACATAGTCCCTCCAGCGTGTCCTAGGTCTTCCCCGGGTCTCCTCCCGGTGGGACATGCCCGAAACACCTCCCTAGGGAGGCGTCCAGGAGGCATCCGAAACAGATGCCCGAGCCACCTCAGCTGGCTCCTCTCGATGTGGAGGAGCAGTGGCTCTACTCTGCGCTCCTCCCGAGTGATAGAGCTCCTCACCTTATGTCTAAGGGAGCGCCCCGAGAAAGCTCATTTCGGCCGTTTGTATCCGGGATTTTGTTCTTTCGGTCATGACCCTCATGACCATAGGTGAGTGTAGGAACGTAGATTGACTGGTAAATCGAGAGCTTTGCCTTACAGCTCAGCTCCTTCTTCACCACGACAGACCGGTACATCGACCGCATTACTGCAGAAGCTGCACCGATCCGTCTGTCAATCTCACGTTCCCTCCTTCCCTCACTCGTGAACAAGACCCCAAGATACTTGAACTCCTCCACTTGAGGCAGGAGCTCTCCACCAACCTGAAGGGGACAAGCCACCCTTTTCCGACTGAGAACCATGGTCTCAGACTTGGAGGTGCTGATCCACATCCCAGCTGCTTCACACTCGGCTGCAAACCGTCCCAGTGCACACTGAAGGTCCTGGCTTGATGGAGCCAACAGGACAACATCATCTGCAAAAAGCAGAGACGAGATCCTGTGGTCCCCAAACCAGACTCCCTCCGGCCCCTGGCTGCGCCTAGAAATCCTGTCCATAAAGATAATGAACAGGGCAGCCCTGCCGGAGTCCAACATGCACCGGGAACAGGTCTGACTTACTGCCAGCATGAGAACCAAGCTCCTGCTCCGGTCGTACAGGGACCGGACAGCCCTTAGAAAAGGGCCCCAGAGCACCTCCCACAGGGCGCCACGAGGGACACAGTCGAATGCCTTCTCCAGATCCACAAAACACATGTGGACTGGTTGGGCAAACTCCCATAAACCCTCCAGCACCCTGGAGAGGGTAAAGAGCTGGTCCAGTGTTCCACGACCGGGACGAAAACCGCATTGTTCCTCCTGAATCTGAGGTTCGACTATCGTCCGCCTTCTCCTCTCCATTACCCTGGCATAGACTTTCCCGGGGAGGCTGAGGAGTGACTTACTCTTACAGTTGAATGAATTAACAAAAGTTGTCAGTTTCTTCTCTGTTGTTTCTTCTCATTTATTACATGTCATGTTGGTCTCCATGACATGTAATAAATGACTCCACACATCACCACCACCAGTTTGTGACTGTGGAGTAAATGAGTCTATGGAAAGTCTATGTCTATGGAAAAAGCGCAATATAGGTCAAAAGCATTATTATTTTTATTACTTTTTATTATTAGGCCCGAGCCGGTGATGACCGGGAGGGACTATTGTTTTTGCTCGAGTTATTTCTTAATTTTTAATTTATTTTTTTATTTTTTTATTTAAAAGTCATTTTAATTGGTCCCAGACTTCAAGCCCGGCGAAAAATTTATGTATTTGAAGTCCCCGAAAAAAAAAATACAAAAAATGACTCAGTGGCGACCCCTAGAAAAGTCAAAATACATTGGGCCTATGGAAAGTGAAAGTAACTTTTTTCCAACGTAGAAAAATGAAACTTGGTACATCCATAGGACACCTCAGGGCAAACTGAAAAGTCAATGACAGCCACACCCTAAACTTAACAGGAAGTCCGCCATGTGGGTGAAACGACGCCACTAAAATCGCACTTGCGCAAAAGAGGCAAATCATTGTGTTTTAATCTAAATGGCCCCAAATTTGGTGAGTATCATCTAGGCACATGTGCCAACCAAAGTTGTGACTTTGTTGTTGATATCTTATCGGGTATGGGTGTGGCAAGCCTGTAACGAGGTGGCCATTTTTGTGAAAATAAAATGTCTCTTAACTCTCAAACGCCTTCTCAGATCGAGTTGGACCCAAAAAGGCGTTTGTGCACATTCATGACCTGAACACAAAGATATGTAAATAAAAGGGTTATCTTTAGAAATGGCTCTCCAGCGCCCCTACAAACTTATAATGGGACCCAAGAATTTAGTTTGTCATAGAGACATGAAATTTGGTACACACATCTCTTATGTCATGACGAGCATAAAGCCAATGACAACCACCCCCTATCTATAAATGTGTTGCCATAGCAACGTCCCAAATATGTGGAAAAAGTCAATGGGAAGTGAAAATCTTAGTTTGTCGTAGGCAAATGAAACTTGGTACACACATCCAGTATGGGCTTATGAACAAAAAAGCCAATGGGGACCACACCCTATCACACACGGGAAGGCGGCCATTTTGAATTGAAAATTTGGTCCGACTTAGAATACACCTCTTTTTAAAAACAACAAAAAATAGCTGCTTCATTCCACAGACACCAAACTTGGGCAAAATGAGCTAAACACATGTATGTAAAATAGACAAGTGTTTTTCTAGACTTTTTTGCTCGAGTTATATATTTTTTTTATTATAATTCGGTATATATTTAGGCCTGAGCCGGTGATGGCCGGGAGGGCCTATTGTTTTTGCTCGGATTTTTTTTTTTTTTTTTTTTTTTATCTTTCTTGTCGACCTATGATCCTAAATTTGACCCAGTGAACATGCACTAAAAAGTCATTTTATTGGTCCCAGACTTCAAGCTCTGAAAAATTTATGTATTTGAAGTCGCAAAAAAATACGAAAAATGACTCAGTGGCGACCCCTACAAAATCAAAATACATTGGGCCTATGGAAAGTGAAAGTAACTTTTTTCCAACGTAGAAAAATGAAACTTGGTATATCCATAGGACACCTCAGGGCAAACAGAAAAGTCAATGACAGTCACACCCTAAACTTAACAGGAAGTCCGCCATGTGGGGTGAAACGCGCGCCACTAAAATCGCACTTGCGCAGAAAGATGCAAATCATTGTGTTTTAATCTAAATGGCCCCAAATTTGGTGAGTATCATCTAGACACGTGTGCCAACCAAAGTTGTGACTTTGTTGTTGATATCTTATCAGGTATGGGTGTGGCAAGCCTGTAACGAGGTGGCCATTTTTGTGAAAATAAACGTCTCTTAACTCTCAAACGCCTTCTCGGATTGAGTTGGACCCAAAAAGGCGTTTGTGCACATTCATGACCTGAACAAAAAATATGTAAATAAAAGGGTTATCTTTAGAAATGGCTCTCCAGCGCCCCCTACAAACTTATAATGGACCCAAGAATTTAGTTTGTCATAGAGACATAAAATTTTGTACACACATCTCTTATGTCATGACGAGCATAAAAGCCAATGACAACCACCCCTATCTATAAATGTGTTGCCATAGCAACGCCCCAAAAATGTGAAAAAGTCAATGGGAAGTGAAATTTTTAGTTTGTTGTAGGCAAATAAAACTTGGTACACACATCCACCATGGGCTTATGAACAAAAAGCCAATGGGGACCACACCCTATCACACACAGGAAGGCGGCCATTTTGAATTGAAAATGTGAACCGACTTAAAATACACCTCTTTTTAAAAGTACACAGAAAAAGCTGCTTCATTCCACAGACACCAAACTTGGGCAAAATGAGCTAAACACATGTATGTAAAAGAGACAAGTGTTTTTCTAGACTTTTTGCTCGAGTTATATATTTTTTATTATAATTCATATATTTTTTTATTATAATTTTTCTGCAAAATGATCCTCAATTTAACCCAGTAAACGAACAACTAAAAGTCATTTTTATTGGTCCCAGACTTCAAGCCCGCAAAAATTTATGTATTTGAAGTCCCCTAAAAAAAATACGAAAAATGACTCAGTGGCGGCCTAGAAAAGTCAAAATACATTGGGCCTATGGAAAGTGAAAGTAACTTTTTCCAACGTAGAAAAATGAAACTTGGTATATCCATAGGACACCTCAGGGCAAACAGAAAAGTCAATGACAGTCACACCCTAAACTTAACAGGAAGTCCGCCATGTGGGGTGAAAGGCGCGCCACTAAATTCGCACCCCTTGCGCAGAAAGATGCAAATCATTGTGTTTTAATCTAAATGGCCCCAAATTTGGTGAGTATCATCTAGACACATGTGCCAACCAAAGTTGTGACTTTGTTGTTGATATCTTATCGGGTATGGGTGTGGCAAGCCTGTAACGAGGTGGCCATTTTTGTGAAAATAAACGTCTCTTAACTCTCAAACGGCTTCTCGGATCGAGTTGGACCCAAAAAGGCGTTTGTGCACATTTATGACCTGAACACAAAAATATGTAAATAAAAGGGTTATCTTTAGAAATGGCTCTCCAGCGCCCCTACAAACTTATAATGGGACCCAAGAATTTAGTTTGTCATAGAGACATAAAATTTGGTACACACATCTCTTATGTCATGACGAGCATAAAAGCCAATGACAACCACCCCTATCTATAAATGTGTTGCCATAGCAACGCCCCAAATATTTGGAAAAAGTCAATGGGAAGTGAAAATTTTAGTTTGTCGTAGGCAAATGAAACTTGGTACACACATCCAGCATGGGCTTATGAACAAAAAGCCAATGGGGACCACACCCTATCACACACGGGAAGGCGGCCATTTTGAATTGAAAATGTGAACCGACTTAAAATACACCTCTTTTTAAAAGAACTCAGAAAATAGCTGCTTCATTCCACAGACACCAAACTTGGGCAAAATGAGCTAAACACATGTATGTAAAATAGACAAGCGTTTTTCTAGACTTTTTGCTCGAGTTATATTTTATTTTATTATAATTTGGTATATTTTTTTTATTATAATTTTTCTGCAAAATGATCCTCAATTTGACCCAGTAAACGTGCAACTAAAAGTCATTTTTATTGGTCCCAGACTTCAAGCTGAAAAATTTATGTATTTGAAGTCAAAAAAAATATGAAAATGACTCAGTGGCGACCCTACAAAAGTCAAAATACATTGGGCCTATGGAAAGTGAAAGTAACTTTTTCCAACGTAGAAAAATGAAACTTGGTACATCCATAGGACACCTCAGGCGAACAGAAAAATGTATTACAGCCATATCGTAAACTCAACAGGAAATCTACTATGTTGGGTGGAATGCGTGACCACCTAAATTGCACCCTTGTGTCTAAAGGCTTTTCATCTAAACAGCTCCAAATTTGGTGAGTATCATCTAGACACGTGTGCCAAAAAAAATTATCAATTTGTTTTTTGATACATTTGTGGCTGGGGTCGTAATGAGTCTGTGAAGAGGCAGCCATTTCTTTGGGAAATAAATGCCATTTCCCAATTGCCAGGATCCTTCCTTTAGAGGAGGCCCCTCCAGAGCCAAGGCTAGAGTCTTAGAAAACTCCTCAGAATCATTTGGAACTTGTAACCTTGTACTTTTAGACAAGTTATATTTACATTTTGTCTTTTTAAACAGGGGGGTGCAGCGATTCCTGAGTCATCTCAAATCTCCAGCCAGTACTTTGTTTTTCTCGCCTTAGCCCAAGCATAATTTATTATTTCCAAAGGTTCAGACAGTTACCAGGAAAACCAGAGATTGTGGAGACCTTTAACTCTAAATTACAAGGTGGTGTAGCAGGCCCCAGCAGTAGCACAGGCCCGGTTATTTGACATTACCGTGAAGTTTACGCTTTAAAGCACGAAATGAAATCCTCCGAGTGCATGTGTCCCCGCGGTCTCAAGGGAGGCGAGGGCCTTTATCGCCGCTTGCGGCTTTAATTTTTTATTATAATTTTTCTGCAAAATGATCCTCAATTTAACCCAGTAAACCAACAACTAAAAGTCATTTTTATTGGTCCCAGACTTCAAGCCCGGCAAAAAATTTATGTATTTGAAGTCCCCGAAAAAAAAAAAACGAAAAATGACTCAGTGGCGACCCCTAGAAAAGTCAAAATACATTGGGCCTATGGAAAGTGAAAGTAACTTTTTTCCAACGTAGAAAAATGAAACTTGGTACATCCATAGGACACCTCAGGGCAAACAGAAAAGTGAATGACAGCCACACCCTAAACTCAACAGGAAGTCTTTTAAAAAACAACAGAAAATAGCTGCTTCATTCCACAGACACCAAACTTGGGCAAAATGAGCTAAACACATGTATGTAAAATAGACAGGTGTTTTTCTTGTCGTTTTTGCTCGAGTTATATTTTTTTTATTATAATTTGGTATATGTTTTTTTTATTATAATTTTTCTGAAAAATGATTTTCAATTTGACCCAGTAAACGTGCAACTAAAAGTCATTTTTATTGGTCCTAGACTTCAAGCCCGGCAAAAACTTATGTATTTGAAGTCCCCGAAAAAAAAATATGAAAAATGACTCAGTGGCGGCCCCTAGAAAAGTCAAAATAATTGGTTCTATGGAAAATGAAAGTAAATTTTTCCAATGTAGAAATACAAAACTTGGTACATCCATAGGACACCTTAGGGCAAACAGAAAAGTTTATTACAGCCGTAAACTCAACAGAAAATCTACTATGTTGGGTGGAATAC
>CM044561.2:1877823-1885323 GCA_024416835.2 Perccottus glenii
GTGTTACCATAATCCAAAATATAAATAAAATCTTAAATTAATTTCCCATACAAGTAGCCTACCTGCGTGCCATCTGCGCCAGGTCAGGAAAGCAGCCTTGACCTGACCGTCTCCATCACCTAGCGACGTTCCCAAATCCAACTCGGCCTGGATTATTTCTCGTGTGTGCATCTTTTTCCCCACATCCAAGTAATGATCTTTATATCGTGGATCAAGCACAGTCGCGATGCTGTACAGGGGTTCTGAGTCCGCCTGACTAAATCGTGTGCTGACAGCTTCTAAGAGCGCACTTTTAGTTGTTTTCACTCCGTGGTCTGTTTCACTTGAAGTAGGTACGTTTTTGCAGATTTCTGGACAATTCAGCAGAACAATGTCTGCAAACGGCCGTTTTTGCCTCTTTCTCTGACACTTTAAAGTGCTTCCACACTGCTGACATGTTTGCTGCATAAAGCCCGCGCCTCTCACTCTACGCGGGTTATTTGATTGCGCCATTAAAACGCCATTGTTCGGCAAAATTTATTCGGCCTTTTTACTTATTCGGCCGAACACCGAAAGTGCTTTTTGTGGCTATTTTCGGCCGAATAATTTCGGTGGCCGAACATTCGGTGCATCCCTAGTATAAGGACAAGCAGTGTCAAACAAAGAACCAGACTGAATAAAATACTCAGTACTACTACTTAATATTAAAATGGTTCAATATCTCCAGCTTGTCATGAACTACAGACTACAGACTCTTTCATAATAAAAGAAGGAACATTAATACTATCTTTATTTAAAGAAAGTAATTTTATAGCCTTCCAAAATTTTCTGGGATCATTTAAGGTGTTAGTAGTGACTGACAGATAAAAGTCAGATTTTGGTTTCCTAATAAAAGAAGAACATTTATTTCTTAACTGCCTAAAAACAAGCCAATCAGACAAAGAGCCCGTTTTTCTTGCTTTGGCCCAAGCTAAATTGCGGTCATGAAGAATATCTCCAAGCTCAGAGGAAAACCAGGGATTGTCCCGTCCCTTAACTCTAAATCTCTTTAGTGTCTATTTATTACTTGCAAAAAACAATCGCGGAAAAAGATCCAGGCTGACTCCACATCGGGAATCAGCTCTATTCTGCTCCAATCACAATTAAACAAATCGTGGCAAAAGCCCTGTTCATAAAATTTTTTGAGGTTCCTCTTACATATTAGCCTACGCGAGGTTTACATTTAGGCATCTTAGTATTTCTTACAGCAGCAACAACACAATGATCACTTAGGTCACTGCAAAAAACACCAACAGCAGAAAATTTGTGCGGGACATTAGTCAAAATTAAATCAATTAAGGTGGATTTCTCATGACACTTAAGATTTAAACGAGTGGGAGAATTGATTAGCTGTGTAAAATTGACAGAATTACAAAATGACTTAAATTCATCTGAACAAGGTTTCAGCCAGTCCCAGTTTAGATCACCTGCTAAAATAATTTCAGAGTAGTCCAATCTGGATAAGAGTTGAATAAGAGTCTGCAATGCACTACTCAGGGCAGAAGGAGGCCTATAACACCCAACAACAGTAACATAAAGGCCATTTGTCAACTCCACCTTCACTGCCAAAAATTCCAGCTGCTTACCGATTGATTCTGAATCAACTAACGTCACATTAAATTTAGATTTGACATAAATAGCAACCCCACCACCCTTCCTTAGTCTGTCAGCACGAAACACGTTATAACCACCCATTCCAATATCCATATCAGTGATTGATTTTGTCAGCCAGGTTTCAGGTAGCACAACAATATCTGCATCTGTTAAATTCACCCAAATTCTAAGCAGATCCATTTTGGGTAACAAACTGCGAACATTAAGGTGAATTACACTCAAACCAGACATGGATTTCACATCAGATGGCAATGGAATACACTGCAACTCAGGGCCTGGATTTGGCTGCACATTGCCAGATAAAAGCAGCAATAAAAATATTAACCATCTCTGTTTACCATCAGTATATGAAAAGTCTGTAGAGTTTTTAAAATGAGAGTCCCGGTAATGTCTGCCATCAAATGCAAAATAGTCATTTAAAATCAAAAGATTTTGAAGCTGAAGAATATCCCTGGGTAGCAACCAGGCTAAATTTAAGTCCTCTGCCAACTCTTTTGGCATTTGAGGGGAATGCACAAAGGCTGAACAGTTAAATCCATAGGCTATGTCCAAAGAGCCACAATTGTTGTGCGATGTACTCACCTAGTATAAATCACTTGATCTTAGATTCTGCACAAACAATGAACAAAGCAGTATTAAGAGAAGAGCCATGTTAGCAGAAGATGTTAGCTAAACCATGAGGAGCTGACAGGGCCTCAGGATACACGCAGAGCCTAGAGATGGTAGCTGGGCTGCTAGGGCCTGGAGAATCTAGCAGAACCTCAAGATCCAAGTAAAGCCTGGAAAGGCTAGCAGGGCCTCAGGATCCAAACAGAGACGGTAGCTGGGCTGCTAGGGCCTGGAGAGGCCAACAAAGCCTCAGGATCCAAATAAGGCCTGAAGATGGAAACTAGGCTGCTAGGGCCTGGAGCCTAGAGATGGTAGCTAGGCTGCTAAGGCCTAGAGAATCTAACAGGGCCTCAAGATCCAAGTAGAGCCTGGAGATGGAAGATTTTCTGCAGCAAAGTAGTCCATAATCCAATAAAAAATAGAAAAATTATTTCATCTAATAAACCAAAGAACTCAATCATAGAATCTGTTAAAAATTTACTCCATATATGAGCATAAAAGCAAACAAATGAGTATAGATGGGAGGACAAACACACATCAAACCATACATGCCGCCATCTTGGATTGTTGAAGTTAAACTTGACTCGTTCGTAGTGTTAAAGCCTTTTACTGAGCTAACCTGGCTGATTAGCTCAGTAAGGGAAGGCTATTTTATTTATATAGCACATACAAGGGTAACTCAAAGTGCTTTACAGGAATAACAGACACAGACAAGATTTAGAATAAGAAACATAAGAAAAATACAGAGTAAAAATGTGCAGATAAAACACTTTCAGTTGTCTTTATAGAATGTAGGCAGAACTAGAGAGGAAGGTTTTTGCTGCTGAAACTTAAACGCTGCTTCACCCTGTTTAGTTCTAACTCTGGGCACGAGCAGAAGGCCTGTCCCAGATGTTCTCAGAGTCCGAGGAGGCTCATAAGCAACTAGCATGTCAGAAATATACCCACTGGCCACTTTATTAGGTACACCTTGCCAGTACTGGGTTGGACCCCCCTTTTTTCCAAACTGCCTTAATTCTTTGTGACATAGCTTCAACAAGGTGTTGGAGATTTTGGTCCATACTGACATGATAGCATCACACAGATTCTTCAATAATGCAACTCTCCCGTTCCATCACATTCCAATGGTGTTCTTGATTGAGATCTGGTGACTGTGGAGGCCATTGAGTAAAGTCAACTTATTGACATGTTCAAGAAACCAGTCTGAGATGATTAGAAGTAGCCATCAGAAGATGGGTACACTGTGGTCATAAAGGGATGGACATGGTCAGCAACAATATTCAGGTTAGCTGTGGGGTTTAAACAATGCTCAATTGGTGCACTGCTAAGGGGCTCAAAGTGTGCCAAGAAAATATCCCCCACACCATTACACCACCAGCTTGAACCATTGAGACAAGTCAGGATGCTTTCATAATCTTTACTCCATATTCTGACTCTAGTATCTGAATGTCGCAGCAGAAGTTGAGACTCATCAGACCAGGCAACGTTTTTCAAATCTTCTATTGTCCAATTTTGGTGAGCCTGTGCGAATTGTAGCCTCCGTTTCCTGTTCTTAGATGAGAGGAGCAGCACCTTGTGTTCTTCTGCTGCTGTAGCCCTCTGCTTCAGGGTTCCACGTGTTGTGCGTTCAGAGATGGTATTCTGCACACCTTTTTTTGTAACGAGTGCTTATTTGAGTTACGGTTGCCTTTCTATCATCACTAACCAGTCTCGCTCACTGGATATTTTCTCTTTTTCAGACCATTCTCTGTAAACCCTAGAGATAGTTGTGCATGAAAATCCCAGTAGATCTTCAGTTTTTGAACTACTCAGACCAGCCCGTCTGGCACCAACAACCATTCCACATTCAAAGTCACTTAAATCCCCTTTCTTCCCCATTCTGATGCTCACTTTGAACTTCAAGCAAGTTGACTACACCACATCTAGCCTAAATGCATTGAGTTGCTTGCATGTGATTGGCTGATTAGCAATTTGTGTTACAAAGCAATTGTAGAGGTGTACCTAATAAAGGGTGTGAGTGTATATTCTGGTGCTAAACCATTAAGAGACTTGTAAACCAGCATTGCTGTTTTAAAGTCTATTCTCTGAGCAACAGGAAGCCAGTGCAGAGATTTTGAAACTGGACTGATGTGGTTGTACTTCCTGGTTTTGGTTAGAACCCGAGCAGCCGCGTTCTGAATAAGCTGCAGCTGTCTTAATCCTCGTTTTGAGAGACCAGTGAGAAGGCCGTACCATGGTATTTCAGTGTTGTTATACAGTTGTATTTTGTATTTGTTTAAATGTATCACTATACTAATACATCTAAAATAAAGCAATGTAATAATGTTTATATTTCTGGCAGCTGCAAACAGTCTGTCTTTGTTGCTCGGCCTCTGTCACATTCTACAGAGTTTCTGAGGTGAAAGGGATTTCTTTCCTCAGTCTGTTCTCTGGAACTCAAGGGACATAAAGTGCATATAAAGTTATGAAATGAGATATGTTTCTCCGAACAATGTACATTAAAAAAATCCAAAATGACCCCCTGGTGGTTCTAGTGTAAATATCGATCAAAAGGGTCAGGGTACTGTCTTTTTAAGGTTTTCTACAGAAACAATTGTCTGCTTTATTTCAAACCTTGATTGTATAAATTCTCAATAATATATATTTTTTATTGTTATGCTATGTCTGATAAGTGAACGCTGAGTGAAACTCAATGCTTCATTTAACCACAAAACTGCTGGCTTGTATTAGAGATTAGTGTTGATTATATTTAAGAATATGTGTGTAAATATGTGACATAAAGCCTTATTCTTTCAGATAAACGGACAGTGCAGCTGTTTCCAGAGCGTAGAGCTGCTGAAATGTCGTCCGGCTCACCTTGCGGTCTTCCTCCATCACGTGGTGTCCCAGTTCGACCCTGCTCCTCTGGTAAAATTGCACTGATATAGTCTTTTCACTTTTATTTATTAAAGAAACTGGGAAACCTCTAACCTCATCCTCTAATCCTTTCCTAAATGTCTGTGTGTCAGCTGTGTTACCTCTATGCCGACCTGCACAAACAAACCAACGCCAAAGAGAGCCGGCGCTTCTTCTTGGAATTCCACTCAATCTTCTTGGATCGAGCCGCGGTGATTTCACATTTTCCATTTTTAAATAATTTATTATTTGTATTTACAGGATATTTTGATGACTGTTATTTAACGTGTCTTTGCAGCATCTGAAAGTCCCAGTGCCAGAGTCATTAACATCTGAACTGGGTAAGGCTGCACCGAAAACTAGATTATTATTAAGTCCATTCATCAAGTTTTACATGTATTCGTGTATTCAGCACTGGAGAAAATCTTTTTACAGTAAAAAAAAAAGGTGTTAAAAAGTAAAACAAAATACAGAGAAAAGGGAGGCAACGTGAAACTTTTAATTACGTAATATTTAACGAGGAGAAGTTGGAGCCACGGGAGACACAGGAGCCACGGGACCCGGCCGGGCTCAGCCCGAAGGAGCGACGTGGGGCCGACCTCCCGTGGGCCCACCACCTGCAGGAGGAACCGTAAGGGGCCGGTGCAAAGTGAATTAGGTGGCACTCGAGAGCGGGGACCTCGGCGACCCAATCCCCGGACACAGAATCTGGTGCTAGGGACATGGAATGTCACCTCGCTGGCGGGGAAGGAGCCTGAGCTTGTGCAGGAGGTTGAGAGATACTGACTAGAGATAATCGGGCTCACCTCCACGCACAGCTTGGGCTCTGGAACCTAACTCCTTGAGAGAGGCTGGGGGACATCAACGCTCACGTGGGCAGCGACAGTGACACCTGGAGGGGCGTGATTGGGAGGAACGGCCCCCCAGATCTGAACCCGAGTGGTGTTCTGTTATTGGACTTCTGTGCTAGTCACAGTTGGTCCATAACGAACACCATGTTCAAGCATAAGTGTGTCCACCAGTGCACGTGGCACTAGGACACTGTATGCCAGAGGTTGATGATCGACTTTGTAGTTGTTTAATCTGACCTCCGGCCGTATGTCTTGGACACTCGGGTGAAAAGAGGGGCGGAGCTGTCAACTGATCACCACCTGGTGGTGAGTTGGATCCGATGGCGGGGGAGAAAGTTGGACAGACTTGGCAGACCCATATGTACTGTGAGGGTCTGTTGGGAACGTTTGGCCGAGTCCCCTGTCATAGAGATCTTCAACTCCCAGCTCCGGCAGAGCTTCGACCAGATTCCGAGGGAGACTGGAGACATTGAGTCCAAGTGGACCATGTTCTCCACCTCCATTGTCGACACAGCCACTCGGAGCTGTGGCCGCAAAGTCTCCGGTGCCTGTCGTGGCGGCAACCCCCAAACCCGGTGGTGGACACTGGAAGTAAGGGATGCCGTCAAGCTGAAGAAGGAGACCTATAGAGCCTGGTTGGCTTGTGGGACTCCTGAGGCAGCTGATAGATGGTTGTGGAGGCAAAAACCCGGGTCTCGGAGGAGTTTGATGAGGCCATGGAGAAGGACTATCGGTCAACTTCGAAGAAATTCTGGCAAACCGTCCGGCACCTCAGGAGGGGGAAGCAGTGCCCTGCCAACACTGTTTACAGTGGAGGTGGGAATCTGCTGACATCAACTGGGGAGATTGTTGGAAGGATTACTTCGAGCATCTCCTCAACCCCACCGACACGTCTTCCACTGAGGAAGCAGAGGCCGAGAGCTCAGAGGTGGACTCATCCATCCCCCAGGCTGAAGTCACTGAGGTAGTTAGGAAGCTCCACGGTGGCAAGGCAGCGGGGGTGGATGAGATACGCCCTGAGTACCTCAGGTATCTGGATGTTGTGGGATTGTCTTGGCTGACACGCCTCGGCAACATTGTGTGGCATTTGGGGACAGTACCTCTGGACTGGCAGACTGGTGGTGGTCCCACTCTTTAGTCTTTAGGACTTCGGCAGCGTTGGCCTTTGTCACCGGTCCTATCTTTATGAACAGGATTTCTAGGCGCAGCCAGGGGCCGGAGGGAGTCTGGTTTGGGGACCACAGGATCTTGTGCTCTCTGCTTTTTGCAAATGATGTTGTCCTGTTGGCTCCATCAAGCCAGGACCTCCAGTGTGCACTGGGACGGTTTGCAGTCGAGTGTGTGAAGCGGCTGGGATGAGGATCAGTACCTCCAAGTCTGAATCCATGGTTCTCAGTCGGAAAAGGGTGACTTGCCCCCTTCAGGTTGGTGGAGAGCTCCTGCCTCAAGTGGAGGAGTTCAAGTATCTTGGGGTCTTGTTCATGAGTGAGGGAAGGAAGGAGCAGGAGATTGA
>CM044561.2:1895323-1987823 GCA_024416835.2 Perccottus glenii
CATACATACCTAATCATTTAGATTTTATACATTTCTTAAATACCGTAATTGTTCTTGATTATTTGATTTCTCTGTTTAGATTATTTCATAAATTGATCCCGCCCACTGTAATACTCCGTTCAATTACTTTGTTCCTGAATCTTTTTTAAGATTTCAGTCCCTTTAAAGTTATTGACTTTCTATTTTGTGACATTGCACACATACCCCAGAGAGACAGGGTCCACCAGCGCTGCCTGATGAGAAGTAGAACAGATGCAGATTTCTCTTAAACAAACAAGTAACTGATAATTATTAACTGATAACTGATTATAATTCATGTCCTTTACGAATGTTCTTCAGTGGGGAAGGCCGTGGAGATGAACAAGCAGCGCTCTCCCAAGCAGCTCCCTCAGCCCAGCGTCACCATCCCAGAGCAGCCAGACCCCTCGCCCACAACACATCTTCTGCCCCCCACCAGCTCACCCCCCACACACAGCTCCCCAACGGGACACGCTCCAGACTCCAGCGGACATGACTCCGACTGCAGTAAGATGCTCCTGTATATGGACATTAAGGGGGAAATGAGCATGTTGCTTGTGTTGTCAGATTAAAAAAATGAAATGAAAATGAAACAACAACAACATGAAACTAACTTAACTAAAGTCTCTTCTTCTCTCTGCACAGACCTGTCTCCGCTGTCGCTCCAGTCCAGACTGTCGGAGGGGCCACAGTCTGGAGAGAACCAGGAGGGCCTCTCCACTACCCCCAGCACCCAGTTCGACTTCAGTCCCTCCAACGTGGAAGAGCTCCAGGAGGAAGACCATGAGATGTTCAGGTCTGAAGTCTTTGTTTGAAATGCTTTTTATTGGAAGCATTAAAAACAGAACAAACAAGTTATTTTTTTTTTTGCAGCCGGCGGTTAGAGGTTCAGGGCGTGGTGGGTTCTGCAGATGTCCTAAGTGAAGACGACCAGGGCGCTGTGGTGGAGTGTGAAGAGGACCCCCCCACCTGGCAGAGTGTGGTCAGTCGGGACGTCCTGGCGAACCTGAAACCCCAGGAGATCGAGAGACAGGAGGTCATCAATGGTAAGGGCTCAAAATTTGTACCAGATCAGCAAACAGGTCAGGTGACACACTTTAATTCAGCAGATGCTGTACTAATATAGTTCTAATATAATTTTTCTGGATTAAATATTTCCTAATTGCTGTTTGTGTCTGACCCTTGTCCTCAGAGCTATTCTACACTGAGAGGACCCATGTGCGTAAGCTGAAGGTGCTGGACTGTGTCTTCTACCAGAGGCTGAGCAAAGACGGGATCCTCCCAGCAGAGGACCTCAGGAACATCTTCAGCAACCTGCAGGAGATCATCCAGCTGCACAGTAACTTCATAAATATGAATGCTCTCACAAGTCTACTGAGCTATAACATGACTACAATGTGAGTTTGGTGGTTATAAATGTGTTAAAGAGTTCTATGTTGTGCCTCAGCTGGTATCACAGAGCAGATGACAGCGGTGAGGAAGAGGAGTGAGACCTCAGTGATTGGTCAGATCGGTGATGATCTTCTCGGATGGGTAAGGGCATAGACCTGAAACACTGTTAACAGATAATGGTCTGTACCTAATGTTAGATCTTACACCAACATTTTATACCCTTCTGTAATAAATGCCTTTGTTTATGAGGGTTCTTTTACTTCCATTACTTGTATTGTAAATGTATATACTATCTAATATGGTAAAGCTATACTGAAAAAGAGTATGACATTGAAAACTAGAAGAATTCCCTGTTTACCCAGTTGAATCTTTTTTAATATGTGCATAGGTAAATTATTAGTTATTATTCATACAAAGTTAACATGTTTATATTTTTCTTTCAAAACTGACTACTGTAAATTTTTATTGTATTGTTTTTTTTATTGTCGTAAATTTACAATAATTTATGAGCCCTGATGCAGCTCAGATTAAGAAGACTGATAAGTATAATAATAATAATTAAAGCCGCAAACGGCGATAAAGGCCCTCGCCTCCAGTGTTGTGCCTGAACGCATTCATTGAACGATAGTTCATGAACGCGTTCATATTTTGGGCGAACGTGAACTGACCGTGCTGTATTACTGCCTGATGAACGTTACTGTGAACTCGTTCATTCTGGTGTCTGTGAACGGCACGCTCTCTCAGGTTAACTTCGTTCAATAGGGTGCCAGATTTCTATAGAGCCTTCCAGGCGAAAACCCGGCTAAAACACACTGCAAACGGGTCTTAATATGTAGCGGAAAAACACCAAACCTGGCAACACCAGCCACCAGTGTCCGCGCATGCGTGCGTCATCAAAAAAATAAAATAAAAATAAAGCATGGAGGCGACAGCAGCATGTAGTAAGGCGTATGATCATTTAAATTCATTCATGTAACTTGTTTGTTGAACCTGCCTGGTCTATTTTTCCAGGATTCCAATATTCTGTTTTAGCATGTGGACAATGGAAAATTATTAAAATTTAAAAGCGTTTTCACCTTAATGATTACTGTCCTGTTTTTCTTTGAATAATTCCTCATTAAAAAGACCATTCAAGCAGCACGTTTGTCCTCATGTTCTTGAGAATGTACTGTAGGGTTGAAAGCTGCAGCTGCTACTAGTGTGGAGTGAATGGACAGCAACAAAGCATTAAAGCAACAATGTCCCCTCAATGCTAATGTAAACCCTGGTTGGATAAGGATTGAAAATTGGATATGAAAATGAAATCTAACGCATAGCTTCATTGTTAAAACTGATAAAATAATTGCTGTCTGTGATTCTACTGTATATGGGCTGTGGCAATAATTTTGAAAATAATAGCTCGTGAGCAACATTTGGAAAAAAAGAACTATGAACTAGTTCATTTTTGGAACTGTGAACTTAGTTCAAAATTTTGAAGTTTGAACTATGAACTGAACTAGTTTATTTTAAAATTTGTGAACTGAACTTTGAACTAGTTCTTGTAGAAAGTGAACTTTCCCAACACTGCTCGCCTCCCTTGAGACCGCGGGGACACATGCACTCGGAGGATTGCATTTCGTGCTTTAAAGCGTAAACTTCACGGTAATGTCAATTAACCGGGCCTGTGCTACTGCTGGGGCCTGCTACACCACCTTGTAATTTAGAGTTAAAGGTCTCCACAATCCCTGGTTTTCCTGGGAGCTGTCTGAACCTTTGAAAATAATAGATTATGCTTGCTAAGGCGAGAAAACAAAGTACTGGCTGGAGATTTGAGATGACTCAGGAATCGCTGCACCCCCCTGTTTAAAAAGGCAAAATGTAAATATTACTTGTCTAAAAGTACAAGGTTACAAGTTCCAAAGGATTCTGAGGAGTTTTCTAAGACTCTAGCCGTGGCTCTGGAGGGGCCTCCTCTAAAGGAAGGATCCTGGCAATTGGGAAATGGCATTTATTTCCCAAAGAAATGGCTGCCTCTTCACAGACTCATTACGACCACAGCCACAAATGTATCAAAAAACAAATTGATAACTTTTTTGGCACACGTGTCTAGATGATACTCACCAAATTTGGAGCTGTTTAGATGAAAAGCCTTTAGACACAAGGGGTGCAATTTAGGTGGTCACGCATTCCACCCAACATAGTAGATTTCCTGTTGAGTTTACGGTATGGCTGTAATAAACTTTTCTGTTTGCCCTGAGGTGTCCTATGGATGTACCAAGTTTTGTATTTCTACATTGGAAAAATTTACTTTCATTTTCCATAGGCACAATGTATTTTGACTTTTGTAGGGGTCGCCACTGAGTCATTTTTTGTATTTTTTTTTTCGGGGACTTCAAATACATAAATTTTTTGTCGGGCTTGAAGTCTGGGACCAATAAAAATTACTTTTAGTTGCACGTTTACTGGGTCAAATTGGATGTGTGACTGTCATTGACTTTTCTGTTTGCCCTGAGGTGTCCTATGGATGTACCAAGTTCTGTATTTCTACATTGGAAAAATTTACTTTCACTGGCTCAATGTATTTTGACTTTTCTAGGGGTCGGGAATTTGAAGTCCCCGAAAAAAAAAATACGAAAAATGACTCAGTGGCGACCCCTAGAAAAGTCAAAATACATTGGTTCTATGGAAAATGAAAGTAAATTTTTCCAATGTAGAAATACAAAACTTGGTACATCCATAGGACACCTCAGGGCAAACAGAAAAGTTTATTACAGCCATACCGTAAACTCAACAGAAAATCTACTATGTTGGGTGGAATGCGTGACCACCTAAATTGCACCCCTTGTGCTAAAGGCTTTTCATCTAAACAGCTCCAAATTTGGTGAGTATCATCTAGACACGTGTCCAAAAAATTTATCAATTTGTTTTTTGATACATTTGTGGCTGTGGTCGTAATGAGTCTGTGAAGAGGCAGCCATTTCTTTGGGAAATAAATGCCATTTCCCAATTGCCAGGATCCTTCCTTTAGAGGAGGCCCCTCCAGAGCCAAGGCTAGAGTCTTAGAAAACTCCTCAGAATCCTTTGGAACTTGTAACCTTGTACTTTTAGACAAGTTATATTTACATTTTGCCTTTTTAAACAGGGGGGTGCAGCGATTCCTGAGTCATCTCAAATCTCCAGCCAGTACTTTGTTTTTCTCGCCTTAGCCCAAACATAATCTCTCTCACCCAGCCCACAGACTGTTCTCCCTCCTCCCCTCCGGCAGGCGTTTCAGGAGCCTCCGGACTAGAGCCAGCAGACTAAAGAACAGTTTCTTCCCCAGAGCTGTGTCTTTACTGAACTCTAACCCTTGCTGACCCCACACCTCTCACAGACTCTCCTCTCACCCCCACCATCCCACTCCCCTCACAGACTCTCCTCTCATCCCCCACCATCCCACCATCCCTTGCACTACTGCACCTTTGCTACCAACTGTTCATACAGTACCAACTGTTTACATTTCACTGTTTGCACCTCCTTAAATCTACTGCTTACCTTAAGCTAACATACAATTGTATACACCTACCTGTAAAATTCTGTTCATAGTCAGAGACATCTGTATATCACATGTGTGTGTGTGTGTGTGTGTGTGTGTGTGTGTGTGTACGTGTGCATGTGAGTGAGTGTGTGTATGTGTGAGTATGTGTGCATGTGAGTGTGTATGTGAGTGTGTGTGTGTGAGTGAGTGTGTGTATAGCTCTCCCGGTTTAATTCCCCTGTGTCTTTGTGTGTATGGCTGTGTGTGTATGTGTGAGTAGGTGTGTATGTGTGTGTGTGTGTATGGTTGTGTGTGTATGTGTGTGTGTATGTGTGTATGTGTGTGTGTGTGTATGTGTGTATGGTTGTGTGTGTATGTGTGTGTATGTGTGTATGTGTGTGTGTGTGTATGGTTGTGTGTGTATGTGTGTGTGTATGTGTGTATGTGTATGTGTGAGTATGTGTGTATGTTTGTGTGTATGTGTGTATGTTTGTGTGTGTATGTGTGTGTGTGTGTGTATGTGAGTGAGTGTGTGTATGTGTGTGCTTGTGAGCGTGTATTACACTACATTTAGAGTACATATTCACCTGTAAATGCTGTTTATAGAGAAGAGACACCTGTAATTATATTTATGGCACACACTCACCTTTTATAGTAATAACCATCTGTATATTTATATTCATTGTACATATTACCTGTAAATCCTGTACATCTCCATATCCTGCACGCAAACCATTGTATATATCCTGCACTTTACTGCTATTGCACTTCTGGTTAGACCTAAACTGCATTTCGTTGCCTTGTACCTGTACTTGTGTAATGACAATAAAGTTGAATCTAATCTAATCTAATCTATTATTTTCAAAGGTTCAGACAGCTCCCAGGAAAACCAGGGATTGTGGAGACCTTTAACTCTAAATTACAAGGTGGTGTAGCAGGCCCCAGCAGTAGCACAGGCCCGGTTATTTGACATTACCGTGAAGTTTACGCTTTAAAGCACGAAATGCAATCCTCCGAGTGCATGTGTCCCCGCGGTCTCAAGGGAGGCGAGGGCCTTTATCGCCGCTTGCGGCTTTAATTTAATGCTTTATTTCTTATCCAGTGGCTTTTGGCACTGACCGTAACTTCTTGCTGTTCAGTTCAGTGGAGAAGAGGAGGAGAGGATTAAAGAGGCTGTGGGGACCTTCTGCAGTAACCTGCCTTCAGCTCTGGAGCTCATCAAGACCAGGCAGAAGAAGGACCAGAGGTTTGCCCTCTTTATGCAGGTGTGTACTCAGAAAATACTCACACTGTACTCATACTGTGGTCTGGATCAATACTCGTCCCTGATTGGCTGATAGGTGTGCATTAAACCCCTTTTTGAACTTGAAGAGCTTGACTGTTTAAACTAGGGCTGGGACTCGATTAAAAAAATTAATCTAATTAATTAGAGGCTTTGTAATTAATTAATCGAAATTAATCACATTTTAATTGCATATAAATATTTGACCTGAGAACAGTGAGAAGTAATTTTTCACATGGATTTTTAGTATACCATTGAATAATGACTGAATACATAAGCTTAATCAACAAAATATTGTTTATTTATTTCAGTCCAGCAGACCAGTGCAATGTTTGTTATTAAGTGTAGCAGTGTATTTACCCTGGTCCTTGTAACTTTACTCGGAGTCAGGCTAACGTCCACGCTAACTCCTATGTGTTTTGCGTTGAGGTGATATTTGAGGCTCGATGTGCTGCGGTGATACGTAAATCCCTTGTTGCACACAACCATGCTCTTGTCAACGCTTCCATCCTTTCGTTTTTTAAAACAAAATTTCCCATCCACGGGGCCAAGCAAAGCGGTCTCGTCAGCTTCTTCATGTTGACTGTGGTCAGAAGTCAAGAACGCTAGTGCTCCAATATAATCGGTCCGTCGAAACTCATTCATTAAAAAACGTTCCGCGGTCAAAAATAAGTGTGGTTAAAATATGTTATTTATTTTTTGCGTTTGCGTTTAACGCGTTAATCCGAATTAACAGCGTTAAAGTCCCGTAATTAATTAATCTTAATTAACGCGTTAAAGTCCCGGCCCTAGTTTAAACCTATTCTTGTTTTCCAACAGATTTTTATATGACTGCTGACTCTGTATCTTCTAAAACCACATACTGTGTGTTTATACTCATACTTTGAAGCCCTGTGACCTCATCATGTAGTGTTTTACTTAAATATACTATTCTTGTCAATTTAAATACATAACTGTCAAGTAGTGTCGCAAACTACTTTACCATTTTATTTGTGAGCCTTTGTGAGAGTATTTATATTTTAAATTCCTTTCAAAGTGACACTCGCAGGCAGACTGTGCCAAAAGTGACAGACGTTTCTGAGGCAGACCGGCCCAAATCTACAGTAGTTGTTCAAAGGTTTTCCTCTCATTGACAGGACTGTAGTCTCTGCAGTCATGGTAAACTGTATCTTACTTTACTTATTGTCTCATTTAAGTCCATTGCTGGCAGAAACAAGCTACAGTGTATTAGAAATCACCTGGGATACTTGGGAGCCAAACAGAACATGTTTTATTTGAAGTCAAGAGACATATTATGCCACAAAGGTCTGAATACATCTGTGGATTTATTGATGCAGATGTAGGCATTAAGGCGATCCTTTGCTGTTACATCATTCAATTCAATTCAACATTTGAACCTTCACCTGAGCTTGATTAAAAATGAGGTGGATGTGTTTTGGTCTCTTCAGGAAGCTGAGAGCAACCGTCTGTGTCGGCGGCTGCAGCTCAAAGACATCATCCCTGTGGAAATGCAGAGACTCACCAAGTACCCCCTTCTGCTGGATAACATAGTCAAGTTCACAGGTAACAACATGCACTTCATGGCTCACAACATCCTGTGTGGTTTAGGGGCTTAACAGATCCTATTTGCTTTATAGATGATGGGGAGGAAAGGAAGAAGGTAAAAAAAGCTGCAGAATGTTGTAAAAAGATTCTCAACCACATCAACCAGTCCGTCAAAGAGGCAGAGAACAAGCAGGTGGGTGTTTACCTGTGGATGTGGAGTTACACAGTGCCATTAAAGTCATCATAAGCCTCTGTCTGTCTTCTCCACAGAGGCTGAAGGAGTATCAGAGGAGGTTAGACCTGTCCTCTCTCAAACAGAACGAGAACCCCGTCGTACTTGAGCTTAAAGTGAGTCACAATACAAACAAATACTTCCATACAGTGACAAAAAAATCGAATACTAATACTTATGATTTTCAAGATTCTTAACTAGGTGTGACAAGACACAAGATAGAGAACGAGATCTTTTACACTTTTTACAAGTTTCTAAAATGTGTTAATTATCAAGACAGCTAATAGTTTTGAGCCCCTGCAGCTTATTAAGTCACAGAAATCAATAACTATATTTAAATGTATGTGCCAGCCTCACCAAACAGAGCAGAAACCCCGCAATTAATGCTTTCAAGCAAATGTATAAAAACCAACCCACCTATACTAATTTCACTCTCCAGCTTGCTGATACCACGAGACAGCTCTTCAGCTTGCCGAGAAATCTTTCCATGTTTTGATCTCGCAAAATCCTGTGTGGCGAGACACTATACTTAGTGATGCTGTTAAATCACAGCTTTTAAAAGATCAAAACAGATTTAAGAAAGAAATCATTAACACAGCATTGTGTTGGTTTTGTATTATGTCAAGCCTACATTAATCCAAATGTGCCTGATAATTAAGTTAGGAGTTTAAGTCTCAGTGGTCGTTGTCCAACAGAATCTGGACCTGACCAAGAGGAAGCTGATTCATGAGGGACCTTTATCCTGGAAACTTACTAAAGACAAGACAATAGGTACTCACACTGTAAACTAAACTATAAACGATAACCTTTTGGACCTCTGATCCAGCCTGTGACGTGTTTGTATTGTAAATGTGTCAGAGTTGTACAGCATCCTGCTGGAGGACATTCTGGTTTTGCTGCAGAAACAGGACGAGCGGCTCATTCTCAGATTTCACGGGAAGAATCTGGCCAGTGCTGCAGACCCCAAACAGATCTTCAGTCCTGTCATCAAACTGAGCACTGTCCTGGTCCGACCTGTGGCCACAGGTGAGCACAGGCTATGGACTCTTGACTAAATACACTCTGCTTGATTTAAAGTAATGAGTGTTTGTGCCTTAAGCAGTTGAGCTATTCCTTGTCAAACGATTCCCTTATAGGCTGTAAGTATAGTTTTCATCTCTAAAACTAGGATTTATCTTTCAGCACCTGACTTTTGTCATAAACTGAGGGTGTATACACAAGAGTGGAATTATTTTGTATGATTTATGTTTTGGTATTTTCATTATTAATTAGACAAATAGACAGTATGTATGGGGATAGAGTACAAGCTGGGTTTTGAACCCGCATCTTTATGTAGGACTCACTCCATATAGTTTTATTTATTCTGCAAGAGCATCAGGGCATTATCTGTGGTGTCTGTTTTATAAATTAGTATTTCTAGGGCATTGTTCAGCATAATAATACATAATAAATGTGTCATCTAGGAGATATTTTAGAAAAGGTTTCAAAGAAGGCAGGTTTTTCTTGGTAGGTTTGAAGGTGAAAAGTCCAGATGCCTTCTTTGAAAGCTTTTCTTGAACACATAACAAATAATATAATATCTACTACTAATACTACTTCTGGTGTTGTTTTGTCAGACCACAGGTCGTTTTTTGTGCTGTCTATGTCGGACAACGTGGCTCAGATCTATGAGCTGACGGCCCAGACCGCCTCTGAGCAGAGAATGTGAGTGCACCCCACACACGTTTCTCACAAACACACATCTGTGTCTGTATGTCTTTGCCTAGTCAAAAATGAATCTCTTGTTCAAGTGGTTTTTAAACTCTGGACATTTAATGACAAAAAAATGGTTTCAACCTGATCAAAACTGGATTTGATTAGTATTAGAATGGATTAAAGTGACCTAATTATGCTTTTAACTGATCAAAAAAGACATATTTGGAGGTTATACCCAGACACTAACCAGATAGAAACAACTTCAATCTGCTTCAACCTGGATTTGGACAAGTTTAAAGTGCTTCAACTTGGTCTATAACTAGTTTGAAGTGAATTTAAACGTTATAAAGGGGTTTAGATCCGTCTTCTGCGAAACCTCATACATATGGTCTGGCTCTGTCAACGGCTGGTTAACTACTAGCTGAGATCTTCTCTATAATTCCAAAGGTAATTGGAAGGACAATTGACCCTACAAATGGCAACCACTTTTTGACTTAGTTGGGCAAATTAACCTACAGCCTGATTTCAACAAATTGTATTTATATTTGATGCAACCAGCACACTCAATGTGCTCGAAGAAAAAGGAACGATACATTAAAAGGAAAAAAAGTGTTATAGAAAACATTTAGCTAAAAGCTTGCATAAAAAGTTGAGTTTTCAATTTACGTTTAAAACAGAATACAGTGCAAATAGACTCTAGTCCATTTGGCAGAGCATTCCACAAAAAAGGACCATAATGACTGAAGGCCCCAGAGGCAGCTGGTACTCGGGGTACCACTAGCAGAATGTGGTTAGAGGATCTTAAAAATCTGTCTGGATTATACACTTTGAGCATGTCAGCAATATAGGTGGGGGCAAGATTGTTCAATGATTTGTAGACAATAATAAGAATTTTTAAGTCAATCCTAGAATCATAGTGATGTGTTCACTTATTTAAGACTTGTGCAGCAGCATTTTGAATAAGTTGGAGTTTGTTTTGGGAGGCTGGGGCAAATAGAGTGTTACAGTAATCAATTCTACTAAAAATAAACGCATGAACAAATTTTTCAGAATCAGATTTGGAGATGAGGGTTCTGATTTTCGAGATATTTCTGCGATGGTAAAGGGATGATGTGTAAAGGTGTTTTTTGAGACCTGGGTCCAACATCACACCTAGATCACTGACACGAGAGGTGTGAATGAAGCAATTTTTGTTCAAATGGGAAAGCCCTCTTTGAACAGAGGAGGTGGCCTCAGATTCACGTTGCCTAGTCATTATAACAGTGTTCTGAAACATAAATCAAAAGAGTTGCACCCTAGAACAACAAACACAGCACCTGAATGGAGTGTCACTAACGACTCTCCTGAGCCTTAACGACTCTCACATCAGGAGTCACACTGTCCTTTCAGAGCCATCGACTATGAGACCAGAACAGCCTGGTCCATCAGGTTTAGTTTCGGGTTAAACTCCTCCCTCTAGAGATATAAGCTCAGCTCTCTTACAGTTGATCTCAGAATTGATAAAGTCTCTTGGAATTAGAGACAAAACGTCTTCACCTTGAAAACTGAGTCCAGATGCTTTTACTTTAACCTTTTCTTAAAGATGACCTGGATGACTGAGAACCTTCACAGACAAGTGTATGGATATGGTTAATTTGGTCTATCCCTTTACCACCCTAAAGACAATATGTGATTCCAATAGGAAAAGTCAGATAACTGATAATAGAGTCACCAACAACCAAGATTTCTGGGTTATTTAATTCATTGGACTGGTATACAACAAGACAGCCAAGAAGTTACATTTGTGCCATTAGTGTGACCTTCGGCTAAACATAGGTTATGTTGGAATGTACTGGAGCTGGGGGACTAGCTGGAATGTCGTAATAGGACCCTGCAGAACTACCTAGGCTCGGACCGGTCCTCGCTGCGGCCTGTGTAGCAATTAGTCTCTCCCCCCCCCCTTTTTATCCATCCATCCATCTTCTACCGCTTATCCCGGTGGGACATGCCTGGAACACCTCACTAGGAAGGTGTCCAGGAGGCAGAGAAAGCTCATTTCAGCCGCTCGTATCCGGGATCTTGTTCTTTCGGTCATGACCCAAAGCTCATGACCATAGGTGAGAGTAGGAACGTAGATTGACCGGTAAATCGAGAGCTTTGCCTTACAGCTCAGCTCCTTCTTCACCACGACAGACCGGTACATCGACCGCATCACTGCAGAAGCTGCACCGATCCGTCTGTCAATCTCACGTTCCCTCCTTCCTTCACTCGTGAACAAGACCCCAAGATACTTAAACTCCTCCACTTGAGGCAGGATCTCTCCACCAA
Source organism: Perccottus glenii (assembly GCA_024416835.2). Classification (NCBI taxonomy): domain Eukaryota; kingdom Metazoa; phylum Chordata; class Actinopteri; order Gobiiformes; family Odontobutidae; genus Perccottus; species Perccottus glenii. The sequence goes on from CM044561.2 coordinate 1,907,291, forward strand.
CCTGAAGGGGACAAGCCACCCTTTTCCGACTGAGAACCATGGTCTCAGACTTGGAGGTGCTGATCCACATCCCAGCCGCTTCACACTCGGCTGCAAACCGTCCCAGTGCACACTGAAGGTCCTGGCTTGATGGAGCCAACAGGACAACATCATCTGCAAAAAGCAGAGACAAGATCCCGTGGTCTCCAAACCAGACTCCCTCCGGCCCCTGGCTGCGCCTAGAAATCCTGTCCATAAAGATAATGGACAGGACCGGTGACAAAGGGCAGCCCTGCCGGAGTCCAACATGCACTGGGAACAGGTCTGACTTACTGCCAGCAATGCGAACCAAGCTCCTGCTCCGGTCGTACAGGGACAGGACAGCCCCAGACCCCCCTCTGGGGGGCTATGAGCAAGCCCACACCAGCCCGCCGCCTCTCACCGCAGGAAAATCCAGAGTAGTGGAGTGCTGCCTCTCTCTAGGATGAGAGAGGCCTTGTCCCTAGAGCCAGATTCTGTGTCCGGGGATTGGGTCGTCGAGGTCTTCGACCCAATCCATTTTGCACCAGCCCCTTACGGCTCCTCCCGTAAGGGGCTGGTGCAAAATGGATTGGGTTTATGGATAATAAAATATCCATAAACAAAGTTAAATTAATGGGTTTTGATTTTTAAGTAGTTTTGAGAGGTTACTAATGGTGATAAATGGATCATGACTTTAAGCAGTTTAAAAGCCATTTTGATAGGCTTACTTGGTTCAACACAGACCTTAACCAGATTAAAATGGTTTCAACCTGGTTCGAACTAGATTTGATCAGTTTTAAAATGGTTCAACATTGACCTTCAAAGGTTTTTGACTAATCAAAACTGGTTAAAGACATATTTGGAGGTGTTGTGAGTGGTTAGACCCAGAAACTGTTTTACATGTTTAAAAATGCAATAGGAATACCTCAGTCTAGCCTGGTATACCAGACCTGGTCCTTTTCTCATAGCAAATCCCTTCCTCTGTGATTTTGTGGACGATCCATTTACAAGCCGTTAGTCTACAGCAGGGAATGATTTTCCTGCCACGTCATACACAAGTAACTCGGCTCGCAAGGGTAGTCATTTTTTGGGAATATGAACGTCTCTTTATTTTATATAATGTATATATTGTCTATTTGTATTTGTATTAAAATTTGTCAATAAAAAATAAATGAAAAAAAGGCTAGTCCAAAAATTTCAACATGGCAGACGCTGCTACCAATATTTCTGCTCTCGCCTCAGTTCTGAATAACCAGCAAAGTATAAAACGGATGAAACCACTCTACTGCTGGCCATGTTAACTAGCGCCACTAAAGATTTATTTTATGTGTTAGGGCTACTTTCTGACCAGCTAACACATGTCTTCTATTGACTATTCTGGTATTTTAATGTGTAAGAACACATGTATCAGGTCTCACCTTCCACTTCATTTGCAAAAGTACACACACTTCTGATTAGATTAAACTTCATCAACTGAGAAAGACAATTCTAATGTGTACTAGAGCCCCAGAGCCACGTGAGTACAGTCATTCCACAAAATGACAATGTGCCATGGTGCTATGTTTTGTGTGAGTGTGCGGATCTGTTCATATGTTCATTACCAGGACTGAACAGGTCTGTGTCCCATCTGGTCCTGCAGGTGGCAGTGTCTCATCACTCAGTCTGCAGATGCCATGAAGGCCCGGCTCCACTGCAGAGACACAAGAGCGGCTCAGTCTGAGTGAGTCACACTCTGCAGACTCTTGTGGTAGACCTTCTGTATGAGTTTCTAATGTTGGTGTGTGTTCCAGGGACGAGCACAACGTTAATGAGATCATCAACAACAACAACGGGCTGTCCAAGAGCAGAGAGCCCAGTATCACATTGAGTGGGAGTGAACAGTGCTCAGGTAAAAGTTCATTTATACTCTACTAATTAGTACTATATTTATACTAATCCTGCAAATGGATACACAGTCATTTGTGTCTATAGGTGATAGGTGTACCTTAAAATGTCTTACTTCCCTGTGCAGTGACTTCAGCTTGTCAGGAGACAAGTGACTGCATGGGGTATTAGAACTGTCTTTGCCTCCCTGAAAATTAAATCTCTCTCCCTAGTGTCCCTGTGGACCTTAAAAATACATAATAATAATAATCTTTATTTAGCACTTTTCCACCTACTGTAGTAGGCACTCAAAGCGCTCTAAACAGGTTAAGCTATTCACCAGTGTTACAGAACACTCACTGGAGGCAATCTAGGTTAAGTGTCTTGCCCAAGGACACAACGACAGTATGTGGGGGAGAGCGGGATGTTATGATGTTTTTTGGGATGTTTCGAGCTGGTCTCGAACCACTCACCCGCCGGTCGAAGGACGGCCGCTCTACCCACTGAGCTACTGCCGCCCATACAGTATTTAATGATACCACAAGTGGTTTTGTTGAAAGAAGAAGAAATGCAAGCAGTTAGTTGTATTAAAGTTCTAGGTTTATTGAGCTGCACAAATAAACAGGGGTGCAGTGGCAGAAAATGGCCTATTTCACGGCATAATTCCGAAGACTGCAGTGTTGTCACTTCAGGACCATGTAACCGAGGGTGGCTGTACAGCACAGAACTGATCAAATACTCTACTATTTATTCAACATTTATTGTGTAAAGTCCTTGTATAGCATTTATTCTACTCCTCAGCTGGACGCACAATCACATTGATGCTCCATTAACTTGCAGTGGGTGGAAGGAGGGAGGTGTAGTGAGTTCCATGTGGATTAATGTGTTAGTTAATCTGTGTGTTAGTCCCACAACATAACAAATCCAATTTCAGTCTAGACTAAATTTGGAATGTCCAGGGTGTACCTCGCCTGAGACCTAAAGTAGATGGGACAGGCTCCAGCTGCGATAAAAGATGAAGGAATGAATGCAATTACTTTAGGGCCGCATAGCTTTTATGTATTCATGTATTCACTCATCCAGAAAGAAGCCAGTGAGTCCAGAAATTCTTAACTCACCTGAGACCACCACAAAACCCTCCCCTGTCCAGCCAGTACATATGTGAGCAATGAGGCTCTATTAGAATCTCATTCAGCTGTTTGTTTTCCAGACATTTCTTCTGAGGTGCAAACAAATCCATTTGATGGTATAAGGTCAGAAGATGAAGAGGAGCGTCCTGATGAAGAGGATGTGGAGGTAGATGAGGCAGAGTTGGAGGCCTTCCTCGACGGACAGTTGGCCGATAGTCTAGAACAAGAGCCAAACCAGGACAACAGCATCACAAATGCTCTGAACCTACCGCCATGTAAAGCTGAGGACGCTCTCAGGACGTGTAAGCGCAATAAAAAGGAGGTCATCATGTCAAATGGTAGTTTCTTAGGGATTCATTTGATCAGGCAAAGCTCTGTAAAACTCTGAAAAGTAATCCCCTTTGAAAAGTGAAAACGTTCATCTGTTGGTCCTTTATAGGTCACTATTTTAGAAAAATCCATTAGTAAAGTAATTCTGATGTGTTATGTTGCAGTGTCCATGCTGAAGCAGCTCTTGTTGAACCACATGATCAGCAGAGAGACTGAGGAGGACAGAGATGACCCATCGGAGGGGAGCGAACCCACTGGGGCCCCCGGGTGCCCTCAATCAGAGAGCCCTGAGGGAACGTCTGTGTGGGACCAGACTTCAGAGTCTGCAGAGCAACAACCTCAACATGTTCTGTCAGAGCCAGTAGAGGGGTCTGATCAGCACAACGGTGAGGACTGCACCATCCAACACATAAGCTGCAGCTGGATTCTCATGATATTTGGAAGTTTCCAAACTCGGGTAAATCTATCTTGTATCGCGCCAACCCAACCGCTTAAGTCGAACTATGGGCTCCCCAGCCTCTTGTGACCAATGATGTGGCAGCATGAACAGGAAGTTTAATTTGACAAGCGTCCTCTTCTCCACGGTTCTCTCTCTCTGACACGGTGGACCACAGGATTCTGCTGTCACGGCTTGAGCATCGCGTAGGCATCAAAGGCACTGCCCTGAAGTTTTTTCAGTCCTACCTGGCCGAAAGGAGCTTCTGTGTCCAGTTGGGAGAATTCACATCATCCGTTGCCCCCCTCACCTGTGGGGTCCCTCAAGGCTCTATACTAGGCCCTATCCTATTTTTATTGTATATTTTACCCCTAGGGGAAATCCTGGTTAAGCACAACATCTCCTTCCACTGCTATGCTGATGATGTCCAGCTGTATCTCCCCCTAAAGGCTGATGGACAGGCTGCAATCCATTCTTTGCTTGACTGTCTGTCTGACATAAAGACATGGATGGGTTCAAACTTCCTCAACCTCAATCCGAGTAAGACTGAAATAATTATTTTTGGCAAAACTTCCCCGGCCTTTTCCATCGACGCCCTGGGCCCTCTCGCTCTAACGTCAGGCCCTCTGTCAGAAATCTGGGGTGATTTTTGATAGTGCCTTCAAGTTTGAGCAGCAGGTCAGTGCAGTAGTTAGAAAAAGCTTTTTTCATTTGAGAAATATAGCTAAGGCCAAAGCCTACCTGCCCCAGAGTGATCTAGAGAGAGTTATCCATGCTTTCATCTCCTCTCAACTGGACTACTGCAACGCTCTATACACTGGCATTAACCTTTCCCAGCTCCGCCTGCAGTTGGTCCAGAACTCAGCCGCCGACTCCTCACTTGCACAAAAAAGCGAGAACATATCACCCCGGTCCTCGCATCACTACACTGGCTTCCCATCCGCTACCGCGTTGATTTTAAACTGCTACTTATAGTCTTTAAATCCCTCCATGGTGTGGCCCCACATACCTGTCTGAGCTTCTCCACCACCACATCCCCTCCAGAGCACTACGGTCAGCTGACCTACTGCTGTTGGAAGTGCCCAGGTCCAGGCTAAAAACCAAGGGGGACAGAGCCTTTGCAGTAGCAGCCCCCAGACTCTGGAACTGCCTCCCCCTCCACATCCGTGCAGCCCAGTCTCTAAACATTTTTAAGTCTCTCTTGAAGACTCACCTCTTTTCTCTAGCCTTTGATTAGTGTCAAAGGCTAGAAAAAGGCCTACATTATTTTAACTCCTGTAGTTATTTGTATTGTTGCCCTTCTTCTTTTATTTTTTTTTATTTTATTTTATTTTATTTTATTTTATTTTATTTTATTTTTTTTTTATTAAATCTGTTTATATATTATGAATATTATTTCTTCTTTGTCTTCCTTTGTTTATTGCACTTAGCATTTTATTGTGAAGCACTTTGGTGTGGCTCAGCCATTTGTAAATGTGCTATATAAATAAATTTGACTTTGACTTTGACTTTGACTTCTCCTCTTTGTTATCAACACGGCTACGCTGAAAGACATTATTATTGATGCATACATCTGTCGCTAAAGTTCAAAAATGTGGCACTAAAGAATTTTCTGGAAGGAAAAGATGTTTTTTGCTCTTCTTTCTATTGGATTTGTCATATCTTAAATACATACACATTCTTTTCGTTGGCTGACATCCTTGTTTCATTTATCATTTTAGTGTTTGTTAACATTCCTTTCATTCACAGATTCGCTTTGTTGTTTCTTCATATCAGCCGTACTCTAGTTATGTCAAATGAATCGTTGCTTTGATTGGCTAAAACAAATCGTGTGGTAGGCGGATACAAGTCAGTGCTTCATCCCATCATCTAACAAGTTTCTGACAGAAGGCACCTCTCTTTTGCAAACGCTTTTAACGGGACCTTTCTCAGATAGTTCTGTGAAACAGACTATGTTCTGTGAGCAGTTCTATCTGTCGGAGTCAGGTTATCCAGCACATGCCCTTTAACCAATTAGCTACTTACAGTTATATTCAAAATAATAGCACATGCATTATTCTGACTAACCAGAATAATCCAGGTTTTTAGTATATTTTTTATTGCTAAGTGGCAAACAAGTTACCAACTAGATTTGATCAGTTGGTTCAACATTGACCTTCAAAGGTTTTTGACTAATCAAAACTGGTTAAAGACATATTTGGAGGTGTTGTGAGTGGTTAGACCCAGAAACTGTTTTACATGTTTAAAAATGCAATAGGAATACCTCAGTCTAGCCTGGTATACCAGACCTGGTCCTTTTCTCATAGCAAATCCCTTCCTCTGTGATTTTGTGGACGATCCATTTACAAGCCGTTAGTCTACAGCAGGGAATGATTTTCCTGCCACGTCATACACAAGTAACTCGGCTCGCAAGGGTAGTCATTTTTTGGGAATATGAACGTCTCTTTATTTTATATAATGTATAGTTGATTAAAAAGTTGATTGGAGTAGGGAAAACTTATAAAGAGGTGCAAAAAATTATAGGCTGTTCAGACAAAATAATCTCCAATGCCTTAAATGGAGAGCAACACCAGAGAGACGTGGAAGAAAACAGAAGATAACCATCAAAATGGATCGAAGAATAACCAGAATGACAAAGGCTCAGTCAATGATCAGCTCCAGGATCAAAGACAGTCTGGAGTTACCTGTAAGTACTGTGACAGTTAGAAGACGTCTGTGTGAAGCTAATCTTTTTTCAAGAATCCCCCGCAAAGTCCCTCGGTTTAAAAAAAGACATGTGCAGAAGAAGTTACAATTTACCAAAGAACAAATCAACTGGCCTAAAGAGAACTGGAGGAACATTTTGTGACTGATGAGAGTAAAACTGTTCTTTTTGGGTCCAAGGGCCACAGACAGTTTGTGAGACGACCCCCAAACTCTGAATTCAAGCCACAGTTAACGGTGAAGACGGTGAAGACGATGAAGCAAGCATCATGATATGGGCATGTTTCTCCTACTATGGTGTTGGGCCTATTTATCACAAACCAGGGATCATGGATCAGTTTGCTTTTGTCAAAATACTTGAAGAGGTCATGTTGCCTTTTGCTGAAGAGGACATGTCCTTGAAATGTTTGTTTCAACGAGACAATGACCCCAAACACACGAGTAAACGAGCAAATCAACAAAATTAATGTTATGGAGTGGCCAGCCCAATCCTCGGACCTTAATCCAATCGAGAAGCTGTTTCTGAAGAAAAAACCAAGAAATGTAAATGAATTGTGGAATGTTGTTAAAGAATCATGAAGTGGAATAACAGCTGAGAGGTGCCACAAGTTGGTGCCACACAAATGTGAAGCAGTTTAAAAAAAACTGTGGTCATACAACTAAATATTAGTTTAGTGATTCACAGGATTGATAAATCCTAGAAACAAAAACGTTTGTACAAAATAGTTTTGAGTTTGTTCAGTTAATGGCAGACACTGTTATTTTCTTGAACACACCCCTTTCAACTAATTGCCCAATTACACAGCCTTAAGAGCGTGCATATCATGAATGTTGGGTCTTGTTGGTTTTCTGAGAATCTACTGCACCTACTGGGAACTTGTTTGACATTTAGCAATAAAAAATATACTTAAAAACCTGGATTATTCTGGTTAGTCACATTGTACTGCTATTATTTTGAACAATAATGTACAGCACTTTGCCATTTCTGCAAAAACTCTGGCCCTAGTCCCAACCCTGCTCTTTTCTTATAGTGTAGTCAAACATGGCCCATTGATCAAGTTTGAGGTTTTGAGTATCAGAAGCTGGTTCACTTTCACAGTCTCTGTGGAAACTTAGCCCGTTGACCAATCAGCAAAACACAATGTGTTGTCAGTCTTATCAGGTGTTTTTCTTGTGTTGCAGGAGGTTTTGTGGTCCTGGATTTGTGCAGTGGCTCTGATGACGATGTGGGCATAGACATGAGGAAGCTGCTTTCCTCTTCCTCACAGACAGGGGGTGCTGGTCCCAACCTCAGCCGACAGCTCATGACCCACCTGCGCCTCCTGCAGGCCGACCTGCAGTACTTAAAGGTTCAACCCTTTTTAATTTTAACACCAAACACAAACATGAATTACCAAACCTGGTCTGGACATAGTCATTTACAGTAATTATGTTGGAGTAATACAATGTAAGGTTGTTCTAGTATGTGTTCCTTCTCTGGAAATCAGTTTATAAAACTGGACATTGTATTTGGAAAGTACGGTTGATTTTATTAATACATTTTTTTCTCAAAGTTTCTGTAGCCATCTATGAATGGTGACAGTAAAGTACCAGGGAAGTTAAGACAAGCATGGAATATGTTACTGGTTACAGTCACTGATCACTATTTGTTTTTCTCTTCTACACAAAGTTGAGTTGGATTTCCAGGGCCATTACCAACAGACATAGGATAAACTGCCTCTGGATGAAAGTGACTAGACTTACAACCAATCAGAGAAATAAAGCCAGTCCATTTTAGACTAACCCTTATGTGGGCACTTATGTTTGCCAAGCTTTTTTGAGAGTGAAATTGAGAAACCACACTTCCTTCCACATTAGTGTCATAGAAATAATAGAAAATAATAAAATAATCTTTTCAAATGAACAAATGAAACTAAATGTCTAAACATGGTTAGAAATCACAATCTGTTGTACCTGATTAAAATCATACTCAATAATCTACCAGAACTATAATCTCCAGAAAAAATAAAGACACCACAATTATAAAAGAAGAAATACAAACTTAACATCTCATGACATTCTTTAAATGTGAGTCAATAAGACTTGATTCCAACCCCAGCCAACACCTGTTGCCTCTGACAGTAAACACTTGGCTCATTTGTTCAACATTTGTCATGTCATGCCTTCAGCACTGACACATGTGCTCTGTTGTTCCAGGAAGTGGAGGTCAAGTACAACGAGCTGCAACAAAACCTCAGTGACACAGCGACAGACTCTGACGACTACAACGGTAGGCCTACTGTCACATCTCACTCTTTTAATACACAGTTTGGTTCAATAACCCCTCCACACACAAGTGCCAGTGCACAAATGGATTTGTAGTGTTGGAGGTTTAGCTGTATACTGCTGCAGGAAACAGTAGGAATATATAGTTTTTGTTTTATTGCCAGCTTTCAACATTAAACATATACATATTAATATGTTGAAAAAAATAAATTTACACACCCTTTTATTTCACATTTTTACAGTGGAGTGGAGTTAATGCATCTGTATCTGTAAATATCTCTTATGCCCTTCATCCAGGGCACTCTACCCTTAATCAACCCTAAACCTGAATATAACTTCCATTAATGACCACATAAAGAGAGGATATGAGACCAGAGTGGTTTAGAAAAGCCTGTATATTATGCTTATCTTTAATGCAATGTAGACAACAACTGAAATACATGAACTCATGAAGCAATAGCTGTAAGAGTTGTTTTTTCTTCTCTTTTTTGCCGAAGTAAGTATTCTCTAGCCTCCAAACAAGACTACAGTGTTTAACTTTTAGTATCTGCTCCTCATACCCCCTTGGCCAATGATTAAACTGACCTGCACTGATACCATACTGTACAGAGACGTACGTTAACCTCGTTTCCCACTGTCTGTGTTCACAGATTCAGTGGTTTGACTGATCCTCATTGGAGCTGATCTCAGACACTGATGGCCGACTGCATAAAGTGTAAACACTGGAGCGATGTACAGGTTCAATACAGAAAAAGGACATATTCTCAGAGAACCACAGCAGCTTCTGCTCAGGACACAATCTCACTGCTGTAAAAGTGCACACACCAGGAAGAAAAGAAAGACATGACATTCCACTTCAGCGCATCTACTATTTAACTAAGATTACAAGGGAAATGATGAAAGCTGCTTTCAGCCACTGTCATTTGAAAAAAAATGTCAAAAGGATGAGAAGTATTTGTCTTTTGAAGTTTTGACCAGAGAGGTCAAACAGAGAACTGCTGCAGGACACGCACATTCATGTTGGTTTTGAGCACACTTTCTACTGAAGGGTTAGGACATTTATGAACTGAACTGAATTTTCTAACGTGAAATCACAATCAGACCTATTTCTACTGGGCTTGTTTGTGGAACACTTGTTCCTGCAGGGCTACTGTAATAATAGTAATAATGATGTTTTAATGTTAAAATAATTGTCCAATCAGAGCCTTAAATGAAATTGTGCTTCAACAAATTAATTACGAGTGAAACAACCTATAGTATGCCAAGGGGGTTTTCAAATGACTGACTTTGTCTGTAAGGGGTCCCATTTATAAAAGAGTGTATACACACGCCTTCTCCCCGCCTCAACTCTGAGATTCAGAAAAGGTCAATGGAAAGGGTTTGACCCCCCCCCCAAAAAAAAAAACAGAAGTGACCAGGAGCACGAGGCGCTCCACGCAGTACTTCAAACCTGTTCTTTTGACTGAAACCTATCGATTATGCAGCTGCGGTGGGTTTACTGTGTGCTGTGCGACATCAGTCATATTCAGCTGAGATCAAAACAAAACAGTCCTGAATCAAACATTTATTGGAGTTGGTCAGTGTTATATAAAATAGTTTTTAAATCCAACCACCGACTCATCAGTATCAGGCCTGCGCCGGTGTCACCACAACAGGACCATGACAGAGAGCCAGAGCCGCTGCGTTCCAGTAAAGCTTCTTTTCCACACAATAATCTGGCTATAATAATAATGCCTTGATAAAATAAATTTACTCATGAGTCATTGTCAGCATTTGTCAAACCTGCTTCAGTTCAGTCACCACTTCACCAGAGCATGTGTAGGACACTTCTAGATGAACTTTAGTTTAGTGGCACACACACCTGTGCATATGCAAGCTTGATAAATGAGGCCCTGAACTTGGTTCCATCTCAGCGTCAGAAACCAGAAAGATGGAATGTCAAAAACATTTGACATTTGTACACCCAGGAACCTTCCAGCGGCTTCTTCATTAAGAGAAGATATGAGAAGCACAGAATTCTGAACTCCTGTGGTGCTGGACACTTTTTACTGTGGCACTGAGATTCACACACATCCACTGGCCATGAGACTGCACAGTTCAGAGTAATGCTGAAGGAAATAAAAAGTGACATAAATCACTCTGTGAACATTCTGTAAACACCAAGCTTTTGTGACTTTTCTATTGGAGAATATGAAATGAAACAGAAAACATGCACAAGTATATATATATGAGCTTTAGATTGATTATTTTAATGCATTTGCTTGTAACACTTTAAATACTGAAGTCTCCACTTATTTTATGAATATTTGCTCTTTCTGTTTTTATGAAGTTATTTACCCTGCTGAAACACAGTGGTTGTAAGAAATAAAAGGAAAAAACAAACAAAACAACAAATTGAAATAAGTCATTTTTTATTTCACCCAGTTTTAGAAACAGAAAGAACAAATCCTGGGTTTGGTCATTGCTCAGGACAGGGCTGTTTTGTGTGAAGGGTTTGTAGGTGTCCTCTGAGAGCACTGAAAACGGCTCATGTCCGAGGCACTGGCTAAAGTCCCAGTTGGTCCCAGTGGCACCAGCAGATTGATGGGTTAAAGTGTTTCCACACTTTAGGACAAGTGTGTCTATGAGATCCTCAGTGATGGTAACTTATTCCCTGCAGTAGGTAACTTTCAGCACAGCCCCAGTTCGGAGAAGTAGACAGGAGCAGTGACAAAGGCTTTGTTGTTTTTAGAACAAACAAACTACCATCAGTACGGTGTGTGTTACATACAAGGGGCTTACATCAATTTATTAATCAATCAAACTTTATGTATAAAGCACTTTTCATACAACTCAATGGAACTCAAGGTGCTTCACATAAAAAATATTAAAAACATTTTAAAAACAAAGGAAGCTTTGTTTTACTGTATATCACTCAGAAAAAAATGAATATAGTAAAATAGGGTAACACTAATTTATACAATAAAATAAATAAGTTTTGCGTTTTTGTTTAAAGATGTGGATGCTTGGGGCTCTTCTCTGGAGGCTGTTTCAAAAAGGCTAAAAGCAAAGACACAAGAGGTTTTTGTTCTAGTTTGTGGAACAGAGGCAGGCAAGGGCCAGATGATCTGAAGGGTCTTCTTGGTTCATGGATTATCATTATTATTATTATTATTATTACATCAATTTTATATAGCGCTTTTCCGGGGACGCAAAGATGCTTTACATATCCATTATTCATTTCACTCCACAGTCACACACTGGTGGTGGTAAGCTACATGTGTAGCCACAGCTGCCCTGGGGCAGACTGAAAGAGACAGGGCAGCCTACCACCTACCACTCCGACCATCACCAAATACATTCACTAAACATTCTTACACCAGTGCCACAGACACTGCAGGAGAAGAGGGTTAACTGTCTTGCCCAAGGAAAAAAAAAGTAAAAGCATCTGGACTCTAATCCAGTCTCTAATTCCAAGAGACTTCACTGTCAATTCTGAGATCAACTGTAAGAGAGCTGAGCTTAAAACTCTAGAGGGAGGAGTTTAACCTGAAACCAAACCTGATGGACCAGGCTGTTCTGGTCTCATAGTCGTTAGCCCTGAAAGGACAGTGTGACTCCTGATATGAGAGTTGTTAAGGCTCAGGAGAGTCGTTAGTGTCGTTATGTATCAGCACAGAAGAGCCAATCCTAGAGGACCTGAGTCTGCAGTCCACCTCCACCTCAAAGAGAGAGAACATTCCTTTGAGGACAGCAATGTCTGAATTTTGGCCAGAGAGGCCAGATGGTTTGAGAGAGGGGTGAAGGAAGACATTTTTGTAAAAATGGAAAAGCCTTCTTTGAACAGAGGAGGTTGAACAGATTCATGTTGCCTACTATTTATAACAGTGTTTCAAAACCTAAATCAAAAGAGTTGCACCCTAGAACCACAAACACAACACCTGAATGGAGCAGTGTCACTAACAATTCTTTTTTTTCAAGATGACCTGGATGATTGAGAACTTTGACAAACATGTCTTGGCCGACACAACAACAGTATTGTTGTTGTTGTACAACTGGTTGTAGGACGACCGCTTTAAACGAGACACTTTAAAATGGGAGTAATGTTTGCTCTCTTTCTGGTCCTACTCAGCACTTGGCCCGCTGCATTTTGTACTAGCTTTATCTGGTGGACAATGTTTTTAGGAAGACCAGAGAGGAGAGCTTAGTCTAGGATGTTAGTTACAAAGGCCTGCGTGTCTCAGTGTTGCTCCGAGAGAGACATCTCTCAAGAAATATTTCTTATAATAAAAACAGTTGTCTGCCAAAGCAGCCCTGACTTGTCGAGACATGGACTCCACTAAACCCTGAAGGTGTGCTGTGGCTCTGGCACAAGATGTCAGCAGCAGCTCCTTTCAGTCCTGTCACTTACAGGTGGGGCCTCCATGGATCGGACTTGTTTGTCCAGCACATCCCACAGATGCTCCAACAGATCAGGTCACCTTCTTTCGTTGCTACATGGTCCCGTTCTAATGCTCATTGTTGGGGTTTTCAAGGATGCACAGGGGTCAGGGGTCACCCTGACTGGTCTGAAGCTATGCAGCTCTATCAGAACCAACGTTAACTTCATTAGTTTCAGCAACAGTAGCTGGTCCGTTGGATGGGACCACACGGGCCAGCCTTCACTCCCCACTTGCATCAGTGACCTTTGGCCCCTGACACTGTTCACTACAGTGGACCACCTTTGAGATACTGACTTCTGCAGACTGGCAGAACCCCACAAGAGTGAGGTTTTGGAGATGCTCTGACCCAGTTGTATAGCGGTCACAGTTTGGTCCTCGACAAACATTTATTTAAATTTAACTTTATTTTTTAAACATTTTTTAAACGTGTACCTACAGCTACAACCAGTGTAAACGTGTACCTACAGCTACAACCAGTGTAAACGTGTACCTACAGCTACAACCAGTGTAAACGTGTACCTACAGCTACAACCAGTGTAAACGTGTACCTACAGCTACAACCAGTGTAAACGTGTACCTACAGCTACGACCACTGTAAACGTATACCTACAGCTACAACCAGTGTAAACGTGTACCTACAGCTACAACCAGTGTAAACGTATACCTACAGCTACAACCAGTGTAAACGTGTACCTACAGCTACAACCAGTGTGACTGTGTACCTACAGCTACGACCAGTGTAAATGTGTTCCTACAGCTACGACCAGTGTAAATGTGTTCCTACAGCTACAACCAGTGTAAACGTATACCTACAGCTACAACCAGTGTAAATATGTGCCTACAGCTACAACCAGTGTAAACGTGTACCTACAGCTACAACCTGTGTAAACGTGTACCTACAGCTACAACCAGTGTAAACGTGTACATACAGCTACAACCAGTGTAAACGTGTACATACAGCTACAACCAGTGTAAACGTATACCTACAGCTACAACCGGTATAAACGTGTACCTACAGCTACAACCAGTGTAAACGTGTACCTACAGCTAAAACCAGTGTAAAAGTGTATCTACAGCTACAACCGGTGTAAACGTGTACCTACAGCTACAACCTGTGTAAACGTGTATCTACAGCTACGACCAGTGTAAACGTGTATCTACAGCTACGACCGATGTAAACGTGTATCTACAGCTACGACCGATGTAAACGTGTACCTACAGCTACGACCGATGTAAACGTGTACCTACAGCTACGACCGGTGTAAACGTGCATCTACAGCTACGACCGGTGTAAACGTGTACCTACAGCTAAAACCGGTGTAAAAGTGTATCTACAGCTATGACCAGTGTAAAAGTGTATCTACAGCTACGACCAGTGTAAAAGTGTATCTACAGCTACGACCAGTGTAAACGTGTACCTACAGCTACGACCGATGTAAACGTGTACCTACAGCTACGACCGATGTAAACGTGTACCTACAGCTACGACCGGTGTAAACGTGTACCTACAGCTACGACCGGTGTAAACGTGCATCTACAGCTACGACCGGTGTAAACGTGTACCTACAGCTAAAACCGGTGTAAAAGTGTACCTACAGCTAAGACCGGTGTAAAAGTGTACCTACAGCTACGACCGGTGTAAACGTGTACCTACAGCTACGACCGGTGTAAACGTGTACCTACAGCTACGACCAGTGTAAACGTGTACCTACAGCTACGACCGATGTAAACGTATACCTACAGCTACAACCAGTGTAAACGTGTACCTACAGCTACAACCAGTGTAAACGCACTACCTACAGCTACGACCGGTGTAAACGCGTGCATCTACAGCTACGACCGGACCGTGTAAACCTACTACAGCTAAACCGGTGTAAAGTGTACCTACAGCTAAGACCGTGTAAAAGTGTACCTACAGCTACGACCGGTGTAAACGTGTACCTACAGCTACGACCGGTGTAAACGTGTACCTACAGCTACGACCAGTGTAAACGTGTACCTACAGCTACGACCGATGTAAACGTATACCTACAGCTACAACCAGTGTAAACGTGTACCTACAGCTACAACCAGTGTAAACGTGTACCTACAGCTACAACCAGTGTAAACGTGTACCTACATTTACGACCAGTGTGACTGTGTACCTACAGCTACGACCAGTGTGACTGTGTACCTACAGCTACGACCAGTGTAAATGTGTTCCTACAGCTACGACCAGTGTAAATGTGTTCCTACAGCTACAACCAGTGTAAACGTATACCTACAGCTACAACCAGTGTAAATATGTGCCTACAGCTACAACCAGTGTAAACGTGTACCTACAGCTACAACCTGTGTAAACGTGTACCTACAGCTACAACCAGTGTAAACGTGTACATACAGCTACAACCAGTGTAAACGTGTACATACAGCTACAACCAGTGTAAACGTATACCTACAGCTACAACCAGTATAAACGTGTACCTACAGCTACAACCAGTGTAAACGTGTACCTACAGCTACGACCAGTGTAAACGTGTACCTACAGCTACGACCAGTGTGCGTGTACCTACAGCTACGACCAGTGTAAACGCGTGTACCTACAGCTACGACCAGTGTAAACGTGTATCTACAGCTACAACCGTGTAGCGTGTACCTACAGCTAAAACCAGTGTAAACGTGTATCTACAGCTACAACCGGTTTAAACGTGTACCTACAGCTAAAACCAGTGTAAAAGTGTATCTACAGCTACAACCGGTGTAAACGACAGCTACAACCAGTGTAAACTTTGCGTGTATCTACAGCTACGACCAGTGTAAGCGTGTATCTACAGCCACGACCGATGTAAACGCGTGTATCTACAGCTACGACCGTTGTGTAAAGTGTACCTACAGCTACGACCGATGTATATACTGTACCTACAGCTTAGACGATGTAAACGTGTACCTACAGCTCGACCAGTGTAAAGACCTACAGCTACGACCAGTGTAAAGCGTGTACCTACAGCTAAAACCGGTGTAAAAGTGTATCTACAGCTACGACCAGTGTAAAAGTGTATCTACAGCTACGACCATTGTAAAAGTGTATCTACAGCTACGACCAGTGTAAAAACCTACTGGACCACTAACTTAAACGCACCTACAGCTCGACCGATGTAAACGTGTATCTACAGCTACAACCGTGTAAACGCGTGTACCTACAGCTACAACGGTGTAAAGCGTGTACCTACAGCTACAACCAGTGTACGCAGTCTACAGCAAACGACCAGTGTAAACGTGTTTGAAGGGTGTCTCCACGATGGCGTTTAAACGTGTACCTACAGCTACGACCGATGTAATAGGTACCTACAGCTACGACCGATGTAGCGTGTACCTACAGCTACGACCAGTGTAAACCCTACAGCTACGACCGATGCGTAGCGTGTACCTACAGCTCGACCGATGTAAAGCAGTACCTACAGCCACGACCGATGTAAACGTGTACCTGGCCAGCTACATTTCTCTCGTAAACGCTGTACCTACAGCCGATTGTAACCCATGCACAGCTCAAGACACCCTGTGCCATGTACCTACAGCTAAAACCGGTGTAAAAGTGTATCTACAGCTCGACCAGTAGTGTGTATCTACAGCTATGCACCAGTCTAAACATAGAGTACCTACAGCTACAACCAGTGTCCACCTCAGCTGTCCATGTAAACTTTTCCCAACAGCTACGACCGGTGTAACATGTACCTACAGCTACAACCAGTGTCAACAATGGTGTCGACCGGTGTAAACGCATCTACAGCTAGTCCACCTTTGTAAACGCGGTACCTACAGCTAAACCAGTGTAAACGTGTACCTACAGCTACAACCAGTGTAGCGTGTACCTACAGCTACAACCAGTGTACCGTGTACCAACAGCTACGACCAGTGTAAAACGTACCTACAGCTACGACCAGTGTAAACCTACAGCTACAACCAGTGTAAACGTATACCTGCAGCTACAACCAGTGTAAACGTGTACCTATGATCAATCAGTCTCCATACGTTTGGTGAAATAAGTATGTTTTGAGTTTCTTTGAAAACTCTTTCCAGAGTCAGCTCGCCGCATGTTCCGGAGCCCATTCCATAAAAATGGGGCTCTATAAGAAAAGGCTCTGTAGCAGACTTCTTCTTTACTCGAGGAAGTTGAAGGAGGCCAGCGTCCTGAGAGCGAAGGGTACGAGCTGGAGTATACCGGGTGATGAGGTCAGATAGGTAAGAGGGCGCGCGTCCACAAAGGATTTCATGTTAACAGGAGAACTTTGAAATCTGCTCTAACATGAATAGGAAGCCAATGTAATGAAGCCAGGACCGGAGTAATGTGATCAAACTTCCTGGTCTTTGTTAAAAGTCTGGCGGCTGTGTTTTGGACCAATATATATACTGTATATACACTTGTGGACAAAAATGTTGGTACCCTTCGGTCAATGAAAGAAAAACTCACAAATTTCTAATATTCTGACAAAAGTAATAATAAATAAAAATTCTATGAATGTTAACCAATGAAAGTCAGACATTGCTTTTCAACCATGCTTCAACGGAATTATTTAAAAAAATAAACTCATGGAACAGGCTTGGACAAAATTGTTGGTACCCCTAACTTAATATTTTGTTGCACAACCTTTTGAGGCTATCACTGCAATCAGACGATTCCTGTAACTGTCAATGAGACTTCTGCACCTCTCAGCAGGTATTTTGGCCCACTCCTCATGAGCAAACTGCTCCAGTTGTTTCCGGTTTGAAGGGTGTCTTTTCCAGACGGCATGTTTCAGCTCCTTCCAAAGATGCTCAATAGGATTGAGGTCAGGGCTCATAGAAGGCCACTTTAGAATAGTCCAATGTTTTCCTCTTAACCATTCTTGGGTGTTTTTAGCTGTGTTTTGGGTCATTGCCCTGTTGCAAGACCCATGACCTGCGACTGAGACCAAGCTGTCTGACACTGGCCAGCACATTTCTCTCTCGAATCCCTTGATAGTCTTCAGATTTCATTGTACCCTGCACAGATTCAAGACACCCTGTGCCAGATGCAGCAAAGCAGCCCCAGAACATAACAGAGCCTCCTCCATGTTTGACAGTAGGGACAGTGTTCTTTTCTTGATATGCTTCATTTTTCCGTCTGTGAACATAGAGCTGATGTGCCTTGGCAAAAAGTTCCATTTTTTTTTCTCATCTGTCCATAGGACATTGTCCCAGAAGCTTTGTGGCTTGTCAACATGTAGTTTGGCATATTCCAGTCTAGCTTTTTTATGATTTGTTTTCAACAATGGTGTCCTCCTTGGTCGTCTCCCATGTAGTCCACTTTGGCTCAAACAACGACGGATGGTGCGATCTGACACTGATGTTCCTTGAGCATGGAGTTCACCTTGGATCTCTTTAGAAGTCTTTCTGGGCTCTTTTGTTACCATTCGGATTATCCGTCTCTTTTCCTCCTGCGGCCACGTCCAGGGAGGTTGGCTACAGTCCCATGGATCTTAAATTTCTGAATAATATGTGCAACTGTAGTCACAGGAACAGCTAGCTGCTTGGAGATGGTCTTATAGCCTTTACCTTTATCATGCTTGTCTATAATTTTCTTTCTATTCTCCTGCGACAACTCTTTCCTTCTCTTCCTCTGGTCCATGTTGAGTGTGGTACACACCATGTCACCAGACAACACAGTGACTACCTGAAGCCCTATAAATAGGCCCACTGACTGATTACAAGATTGTACACGCCTGTGATGCTAATTAGTGCACACACCTTGAATTAACATGTCCATTTGGTCACATTATTTACAGTCTTTTCTAGGGGTACCATCAATTTTGTCCAGGCCTGTTCCATGAGTTTATTTTTTTAAATAATTCCATTGAAGCATGGTTGAAAAGCTATGTCTGACTTTCATTGGTTAACATTCATAGAATTTTTATTTATTATTACTTTTGTCAGAATAAAGTTTTTTCTGTGACCATTGTGAGTTTTTCTTTCATTGACCAAAGGGTACCAACAATTTTGTCCACGTATGTAGGTCAAATATAAAATTACCTCAGAAGCCTACTGCTGCAGGTTAGTAAAAATACATTTAATCCATATTTAGTCATAGTGTGTCATGCTTTTACAAGACAATATTGACGATACATATTTTTACCATTAATACAGGATAACGTGTATGTTGTTGTAAAAGCTCTTTTCTATTCTATTTTACAAGGTAATGTTTCACATTATTACAAGACATTGGGTTATCACATTTTTACAGCAATAAGATTTTGTGAGGTTGTTTTTTACTCAGCACACAGCTCCTCATGTATCGTAAATTTCTTCTTTAAGGGCTGTAGTGTTTAAAATGTCAAGAAAAAAAAAGTAGTCTGCTTCTCTGACCTTTGGCTGTTGACACTCACCTACTGTAGAGAATACATTACCCACTCCTAAGGATCTTATACACCTGCTTTTATAAAAAAATGGACTATGACTAGAACATATTCATTATCATTATCAATCATTATCATATCATTTACAGTACAACATTTGGTGAAGTATTTAAAAAAATAAGCATATAGACATGGTTTAAAGACATTTCAGGTCCTAGCTCAGTTTGTTTCCTCTGTTTGGGGCATTCCAGAAGCATGTTTCTGACTGTCCATACACTTTTAATTAATAATATGGCTTGAGCAATTACATATATTATAAAATGGGGTGGCATAAAAACAGCATAAAATCAGCAGCCTGGATGTACAAACATTATAAAGCTGATGATATTTGGGCATGTGCAGAAGCTGGAAGCAGGGGTTAGGAGGTTCGACACATATTGCTCTCAGTGGTTTTTGTCCAGTTTCTGTGTGTGGCTCTCTCTCTCCAAAGTCTGTTTTCCTTCCATCTCTTGTACTTGGCCCTGCTCTTCTTGTATCCGAAGCGGGCAATGTCCACCATGAAGACCCAGGCCAGGCCATACATCAGCACACCTCCCAGCTTCATGACCAGCGCAGGCCGGGATGAGGTGAGCTCGCAGTAGAACATGAGTGTGCCCACTCCCACCCTGACCCCGGTGAAGAGCAGAATGAAGAGCAGGTCCACAGCGTCGCCCAGCAGGCTCTCGTACAGCCCCAGCTCCCGAAGGAACCAGCGCGCCTGCAGCAGCGGGTTGGTCAGTTCGCTGCCAAAGATCACCGCACAGGTCTCGCAGCCCGATGCGCCCAACAGCAGGGTCAGCAGGATGCCCAGGATGCTGGCGGCATGGTGGGCCATCATGACGGGCCCCTCGCTGCGGTAACACATGCACCAGGACAGGTCAAAGAAGAAGTAGCCCAGGCACATGCATAGGGCCAGGGTCTGCAGCTCCGTATTCTCTGAACCTGCAGAAATGAAGAACAGTCTCTAAAATAATGTCCAGGTTCTCCATGAAACATGTTCAGACAATGGGTCAACATTTGTCAATAAAGAAATAGGATAACCATGAAAATCAAAATGTGGTTAAGTACCAATGGTCAGGATGGATAGCAGGATTATGGTATAATTTACAAAGTACAATAAAATAAATAGTTAACACTGTCCATCCATTTTCTTCTTCTCTGGGACCAGGTCACAGGGGCAGCATTTTGTAGGTCTTCTTGGAGAAGTCCCTCCAGTGTGCCCTTTGATGTGACCCAGGGTGGATTCCTCACAGTGGGACATGGTCAGAACACCTTGTCAGTAAGGTGTCCAGGGTCTGGAAAAGATACAGCTTTACTCTGAGCTCTGGAGGGAGTGCCCAGAACTCATTTTGTCCACTTCTATTCCAGATCTTCTCGATCATGACACATGCACAGCTCATGAGCATTAGGTGAAAGTGGGAATGTAGGTGGACAGGTAACAGGCGTGGATTCGTCTGTCGCCCCTTGACCCTGGACCCCATTCTCCCAGAACACCACCCTCAGAAAACCCCAGAGTCTGCAGACCTTTGTGGTTGAATCTTAATACATTAGGCTTTGGGACCATCACCACAGAACTGACACACACTGACACCATTCCCTCTCACACTCACTCACTACGACCCTGTCAGACCCCAGTGTGTGTCCCACTCAGCTCTGACCTGCGTGTGTGAGGGGCCAGGGCCCGTCAATGAACACCACGTAGGCCGTCAGCAGCACTATGAGGACTCCGTGGGACAGAGTGACCAGCCGACAGTTCCACTCGGCGCTGCGGTTCCTGAAGGCCCGGCAGAACAACAGGTAGAGGCCCAGCCAGCCAATCAGGCTGCAGAGCACCAAGTACACCACCAGCATGCTTCCCTGCAGGGCAGTACAGTCACAGTGTGATGATGCTCCAATAATTCATATTTTATATTTTTAGGGGGTCATATTGCCAAATGCACAAGTTTGTTTTTGGTTAGTCAGTATTTTTTAAATCCTGTCTCAAGCCCTAAACCCGGTGAAGGTTGAACCAGACCTCAGTGATTTAAGTGAATGGGACATGGAAGTGACACTTTTAGAGAGAAAAATGGAGAAATGTGCACTACAATCTGCAATGAGCAGTAGTTTTCTGAGTCAGTCTGAAGACTTCACATTTCAGATGTGACAATCCAAACTAAATTACTTACGTAAATATGCTGTCAGCCGTACAATGATTGAAATATAGAATGATCTCCACATTAATATTTTTACAAACCACCACTGTGCCTTTCAATAGGACTTTCATCCTTGGAACTGGACTTGCACACAAACAAACAAAATGAACTAATACAATAATATAATGCAAATATGTGGCTTACATGAGTACAAGAGTATGGGGAATAGAATATATATTGTAAGGAGCCATTATTGTTTATTGAGCCATTATCTGTTTTCTATTTTGTCTAATGGGGTTGGTTTGGGTTTATTGTGGCAGTGGTGGTTTGTTTGTTTTTTGGGCAAAGGGGACCTATATTTTGGCTCGGCCATAGGTGGCAGGTCAAAGGCTATAAAGGTGCACAGGGACCATAATACGGGGGGCTAGGGTGACGGGAGGTCACATGGTTTTTACCGTTTTAAAATTCTTACAGGCCTCCAACTCCACGACATCTGCAATATCCATCCATCCTGCTGCCATAGACTTTACATTATATGATACTGGACTATTACATTCATTCATTACTTTGTGTTCCTATTGCATTCAATAAACAGTCTGGACATTGGTTCTGGTTATACCATGAAGCAAATAAATGGTAGGACTTGATAGTCGCTACATATATGTTACAAACATAATGTAAAAGTTAGAGATAAGGTGCATCAAAATAATTAAAAAAGATCTGTTGCATCAGATTGAGTACAGTTGAACTGAGAATGTCATGAATGATGTCTTGTGGCAGCAGAGTTCACTGGCCATGCAGGCAACACCTCTAGTTTCCAACTAAAAGGACTCTCCTGCATGAGTCAGTTTTTGTGTCCTTAAAAAAATAGCAAACAAAACAAAAACAGCTAAAAGTGTTGGTCTGTAGGTTAGACTTGACTTGGACTACCCTAAACACTTGTTCCCCTCACCTGGCATATACCTGAAAGTTGATTTATATCTAGTTTAGATAAAGATTAATCATTTGCCTTTGAGGATATGTCCCTGTCTATTACCACGCCTGTCTGATGTCTACCCTGTAGGAGTTATAAGAAGTCCCATAATCAGTATGTCTTGTTGTAAAATATGTCTTGGCATAGGGAGCCATAAAAGAAAGGTAAAAACAACATTCACAAGTGCATGGATAACAAAAGTATGTAGTGTCTTTATTGTGGCTTCAGACTGTCAGAATTCAACAATATTAAAAACATTTATAAACCTGCTTTTCACTGTGATACTAATTTAATTTTGCATTTACATCCTGCTGAACAGGTGTCTCTAATGAAGTGGCAGTAACATTAATTCCTCAGAATCAGTTAAGCCCATACCTTATCAGAGTGTAGGCAGCCTCCAGCAGCAGTCTCCAGTCTGGACCCCCATCCCTCACTTGAGCCCACACAGAGATGACAGTAGGAGCATGTGCAAACCGTTACTAATGGGCCGTCTCCCTCCTGGCCCTGAATCTCAGAACTGATCCTCTTAAAGGATTACACTCTCTGCTCATCTGCACATACCTGCTCTTCAACAGCTCCACTTTCATATGTACCACCTAGAATCAAAGAATTGTGTTGTATTGGTACAAAAAAGGCTGTAAGTAACCCGTAGTTTGCTGATTTGTTTATCTTTACATTGTGACAAGAAGAGAATATAAATCTTCCCATTGAGATAAAAATATAGGCTAATATAAAAAACAACTTAATAACCTTCTACTGACTGAAAAAAAAAAGGTTTAAAGTAAAAGCATCTGGACTCTGTTTTCAAGGTGAATATGTTTTGTCTGTAATTCCAAGAGACTTTATCAATTCTATCCATCAGTCTTCTACTGACTGTTACATTTAAAGTACATTATATTATTAGTATTATATTATAAGTATATTAGTATATATATATATATTATAAATATTATATGAAATGGGTTTTTTTATGCATTATTACCTACACAACACATAAACACGTGTGAGTGGCTGGGTTCCCTGTACAGTAGAGGGAGGCATAGACATAATATACGTAGACGCCTCATGACGTGCTGGAGAGTGAGCCACGTCGCCGCCATATTGGGTGAGTCTCTCCACTCAACGCTAGCACCAGAGTCAATCGGAGTCAACGGAGAGTGAGCAATTATGCCCGTATTTTGTGCAGCTTACGGTTGCAATAACCGACGCAGTATTGAAACTAGATCGCATGGGATTACATTTCACAAGTAAGATTGAACAATAATTTAGGTTATTTTACCATTTACCGTTTACTTACGTGTAACGTTCAGCAGGAACTGGTAACGCATCTTAGGCTACTCTCTCATAATCTCTTGCTGATTTTTTTTTTCTCTTCACACTTTGAAGGTTTCCCAGTGATACAGGCTTGAGGAGGCAATGGGAAGTTGCTATTAGACGGGAGGGTTTTGTTGTGACTGAGTCGTCAAAGCTCTGCTGTGAACACTTCAAGCCTGATGATTTTGACAGGACGAGTCAGATTGTCAGGCTTAGAGATGGTGCGACCCTATCTGTCTTCAACTTCCCATGTCATCTCCAAAGAGTAGGTGTATGTTACTCTACATGCTAACAGAGATGTCTATGATTCATATGTAAAACAAAAACAGTAAAACCGTTAGATATTTCTGCATGTATTAGTGATGTATTGTGTATTAAAATACACTGTGGGATACTAAAACCTTTTCAAGTGTTTTTAATGAAGTTGTTTTTAAGTATTATGTTTATTATATTTTAGCCTGTAGTGACAAGGAATACACAAACTTCAAGGAAAGCTGAAGAGAGCCTACCAGTGGACCTTTCTCAGCATTTTCCTGAAAGTGAACCTCAGCCCAATGATGTGAGTATTTGTAGGCTATTAGATATGTACCATACAGTTGTGAGCATCATGACTGTGGTCATATTAAAATATCTCCCTTGCTTTCTGCAACTCTTTTCAGAAATACTCATACACTTATATGTGAATGAGTATATGTTATAAATAAATAAATACACACGTGAACAAATACACACCTTCTTTCACTCACATTCTCTCATACACGCACCCTTTCTCTCTTTCCCATACTCATGATGCTGGCAGTGATATTACAGATAAGAAATGTGTGCCTGCACATATGCACCAAACAACTGTGAGTGGTATGATATGAACATCACTGAAAATATTTTCATCCTTCTTTCTACTAGGACCAATTGCCCAATTCTCCTACTCGTCTAAAGGCCAGACTCAGTGAAGCTTTGGCTAGAGTGGAGAGTCTAGAGCGGGAGAAGCAAAATGCAAAGACCGAGAATGGAGAGCAAAGAAAACTGTAAAGAGTCTTCTGGAAGATCTGAAGGAAAAGAACCTTATAAATGAGGAGTTGAATGAAAGGCTTGGCTTCCACTCTGGTAAAAATAAATTGATAATACCACCTTGAATTGTATATTGTTTACACTCTTTGTCCGACTTTACAAAGGTATTATTTCAAGGGAACTTTCTCACTAGTCTGTCTAACTAGTTTAACTGAATTTCAGATCTTCAGGTAGACCTCTTTTCAAAGCGGGCCATGAATACACCAAAGACCAGAGAGAGTTTGCCCTCACACTGCACCTCCATGGTCAAAGCCTACAGTTACCTGAGGGATTCTCTGCATCTTCCCCTGCCACATACATTGCAACGGTGTAGTACATGTTTTTTATTACACTTTTTTTGTGTGTGTGTGTGTGTGTGTGTGTGTGTGTGTGTGTGTGTGTGTGTGTGTGTGTGTGTGTGAGAAATAAATTCAAATGAACAATCAAACTTGTTTCTTTATTAAAATATAAAATTCATTCATTTATACATTTATCAATATGCCATTGTGTGTGTGTGAGAGAGAGAAATAAATTCAAATGAACAATCAAACTTGTTTCTTTATTAAAATATAAAATTCATTCATTTATACATTTATCAATATGCCATAGTCTACCATATGTCTTAGTTAAACCTCGTAATACAAAGTATTTCTACATGAAAGCAGAATTTTTTAATGTGTGACAGCGTCCTGTATCATAGCTAAGTCTCTGCCATTTGTAACAAACCAAACCGTGTGAAAATCCGGTAAAAACTCGGGGAGTTATGATCATTGTAGTTGAGGAATACACCTTCCTCAGTAGAAATAAATATGGGGGGCGGAGCATTGGAGACTCATCCAAGATGGCGCCGTGCTGATACGTCCGCTCCAATAGGCAGCGTCAGTCTATGAGGCGTCTACGTATATTATGTCTATGGAGGGAGGTATACTCCTCTCCTCCATAAAACACGAAAGACCGGCGGAAGTGCTTTTATTTACATCCGGGATACAAGCGCACATACATGCGTGTAGTGTTGTTTTTCACAATTTGTTTAAATTAAGACTTAAAATGTGATATAAAATATCTGCCAAGCTGGATGACAGGTACTGTTTTTATATTCGCGAGCTACATTTTTATTTTTAGTGATAGCTGTTTTCAGTGAGTAGTGTTGACAGGATTTAGCTTTTATTTTGATATTTCAACTATTATTGACAGCGTGACGGGTGCTGTAATGATACAAACGACCACAAAGTATATATACTAATATATATAAAATATACTAATTTGTACATGATACAGTTCCTAGACTGTATTAAAAAGGTTTCTTCATAGCTCCATGCTAGTGGCTAATGGTTTTAGGATGTTAGGCTTCGTGTGTGTGGCTGTGGAGAGAGAACTAACTGTGTAAGTGGGCCTAGCTGTGTGTTTAAATGAAGAAGTTTTCAGTTGGCAGTCTATTTCAGTAAATGAAATACTTTTTAGCCGACATAAATGTAAAAGTACCTTGTTAATATAACAATACTACAACAACAAAAAGCAAGCTGATACTCTACCAAGAGGTTAATGATCATTTCAATGACTTATAACTATTACAAATGACTATAATAGTGACTAAAACTATTGTCTAATGTTGTTTCAGAATTGATGGGCTTCAGGATGTCTTTGGCCTGTGCTCGTTTCTACAGCCGACACACACCCAGATGGCTGCAGGTGTGCGGTTTTGCGACTCTCCATAAATCCTCCAGACCTCAGGACAGGAGCGGTGCAGACCCAGTGTTCCAGTATGTCGGTCAGCACAAAAAGCCCTCTCACAAAGTGTTTGTCTGGGGCTTCAGCTTCACTGGGGCATTGGGCATCCCCAGCTTTGTGGTGCCGGACAGTGGACGGAAGAAGCCCCGCAAATATCAGCTGACCCCGTACCGCCTTGAGACGGCAGAGCAGGTAATATTAGCTACTGCTGCTACATTCCTGTTTTATTGGTTTTTCTTTCTTCACATTTAAATGTTTTTTCTGCCACAGATCTCCTCTGCTGCATGTGGATATGGTTTTACCCTCATCGCCTCGTTGACTAAAGACGCCTCTAAAATCTGGGGCATGGGCTTGAACAAAGACTCTCAGCTAGGTTTTCAGCGCAGCCAGCACAGCCGCTGTAAGACACCAGCTGGACTAAGCCTCTACACACTTGTATATGTGATTTAAAGTTATTTAACCCTCATGGCATTTCTGCAGTGGTGAGTTACGACTATGTACTGGAGCCGTCTCCTGTGGCGCTCCCTCTCTCCAGACCTCTCCAGACCAGAGTGCTCCAGGTGGCATGTGGTCGGGCTCATTCATTGGTACTCACTGACGAAGAAGGAGGTAGGTAATAAATGAATGAAACTTGGAATGTACCAGTCCAAGTTCAAGCTTAGTATTAAGAGTCTAGCACAGGAGTGGCAAACAAACGGCCCAGAGGTAAAATACTTACCACCAGATGCATGGCATGAATTTGGAGAGTGTGTAAATTCCATAGAAGGCATTAACTGCAACTAAAGTAACTGCTATTTGTTAGTTGTCCACTGGCGGTTTTAGAAAGTGTAGTAAACCTAACATCACAGGGGGAGTTCATGAAACTATGCATGCTGAAGGCTTTTGCCAACATTAGACTTTTTCTGTTGCAATTGATAAAAACACTGACATTATAATTGTACTTCATTGAAATTTAAACAAAGTAAAAAAAATTGGAGTTGTTATTTAAAGGTATAATTATATTATTTTGCTGGTCCAGCCAACTTTAGATGAAAATGAGCTGCATGTGGCCCCTGGATACAAGTGTAGCAGGTGTTGCATGGTGTTCAGAAATCATTTAAAATAAAGTCTTAATTTTCAACGTTAAATCAATACTTGATAAAGGGATTATTGGAACTAACTCAAAGTATTTATTTCAGCTGTATTTAACCAGGCTTCTCTAAGTCATCTCTGTCTTTAAATATAAGATATTTAAAGACGCTTTACATATCCATTCACTCCACAGTCACACACTGGTGGTGCTAAGCTACATCTGTTGCCACAGCTGCCCTGGGGCAGCCATTTTGAGCCTATGGCCTCTCCGACCATCACCAAACATTCTCACACATTCATACACCAGTGTCGCATACACTGTAGGCAAGGAGGGTGAAGTGTCTTGCCCAAGGACACAAAAACTGTAGGAGAGCAGGAATCGAACTATTGGGACATCGACACAATTCTAATCTTTTTGGTTCTCTACACCACATCTACAAACTGTTGTAATTTCTACAGCGTTCACCTGATTTTAATGAAAATACCTCAAATTAAAGCTAAAAGTTTGCAGTCAAAGAACATCTTGTTTGTTTCATTTCAAATCCATTGTGGTGGTGTATAGAGCCAAAAATAGAATTAGAATTGTGTCGATGTCTTAATATTTATGGACCTGAGTGTAGGACTTAAGACATTGTTTTTACACTAAAGTGTAACAGCATGTTTAGGTTTTACATCTATCAAAATACTCTGGGTGCAGTTCTGCAGTAGAAAGATCACATGTTGAGATGGTGAATAGATACATGATGCTATCTGGGATGTTGGTATCCTGTTGTTCATGTCAGCAACCCTAAAAATGTAATGTTTTTTAGACAAGTCACATCTTGTTATCACTGCTGCTCAGTGACACACATCGTGGTGGCTTTTAAAACTCAAACCCCCACTATTTCTCTATCTTTTATCTCGGTAGTCTTCGGTATGGGCAACAATGCTTATGGCCAGTGTGGAAGAAGCGTAGTTGAAGATGAAGTTTACAGGTGTGTCGTACTTTACACTGTTCTTATGAGACTTTGAGACCATTTGATTGTTGTAAAATTACATATAAGTTAAAGCATAACCACAATAAATGCTTTGACTTCACTTGGAAAAGATTTTTCAGAAGGCTTTATAAATAGTAACTAAATGTAACTTTGTTTCAACAGCGGCAGTCACATTATTCACAAGCTCGAAGGCTTCTGCAGCAGGGTTGTCCAGGTACAGCTTATTCTGTCTGTCCAATGTTCTCTTGTTCTCATTTAAACAACTCCACAAGAGAACTTTTGGTGGAACTCCTTTGGTTAAGATATTACACATCCAAATATTCATATTTAAAAAATGTGTGATATACGCAAACTGTTTTAACTATTTCAAACAATGCTATAAGCTGCCTGACCCGAATGCTCTTTGACAGATTAAAAAGAAATGCTCTGGACTAACTTCCACTCGTCAAAGCAAGAGATGTGTCAATATTATATTCATTATATTCTAGACTGAACCAGGACTAAGTCGAGGCTGAACAGATTTAAATGTAGGAAAGAACCAGGTCTAAAGTAGGACGCGCCGCAGTTTTAAGCTCCTTTTGGAGCGTGATTTTGAGACATAAATGTCCATCACATAGAGGACTATAATGCCTTTTTGATCGATGATATTGTGATAAACTTGCGTTATATTTATATTGTAATTATATTATATTATAAAGATTTTACTTACTCCTAAAGCAAAAAAATAAATAAAATAAGGCATTATCTGAATTACAGATGCATATTCCATAATGTGTACATTTTTATCAATGCAGTATCAACATGAATTATATCTGGTAAATCTTGGACTGCATTTATTTGATAGATTACATAAAAAGTTACCTAGTGATACCAGTGACATTCAGTTCCTGAGACCCATATTTCTGTTAGGGATGGACTTCATTTAAATAAACAAATATTCAAATGTTATTCGAATTTTAGCTTAAATATTTGAATATTTTTGGAAAACGCTCATACCAAATTTCTATGACCACTTGAATTCAAATCTTGCATATATTATTAAATGCACTGGAGCTACGCACACAAAGAAGCCTAATTATAGGAAAATATTTGTGCCAGAAGCTTCATAGATCTACCCTTGGCGATTGTTGGGTTGTTGTGTAAAATAAAGTGTGGTCTAGATCTGCTCTAATTGTTAAACGTTAGGAGAGAATTCATGTAAGGAAAGTAAGATGAATTGAATCGGTGTGTCTTGTGCGTCAGGTGGCCTGTGGGCAGGACCACAGTCTGTTCCTCACTGACACGGGGAAGGTGTACGCTTGTGGCTGGGGCGCAGACGGACAGACGGGTGAGTTCACTTCACAGAACAGAATACAGCTTACACCCCTCAGGTCAGTCTTATGTGGTCCATCTGACCCCTCTCCTGCAGGCCTGGGACACCACAACGTGAGCTCCAGTCCGGTGGAGGTGAGGGGGGACCTGGCCGGGGTGGAGGTGCAGCAGATCAGCACCTACGCAGACTGCAGCCTAGCACTGTCCCGGGACGGACAACTGTACGGCTGGGGCAACTCTGAGTACATGCAGCTGGCCATGGCCATAGAGGTCACACAGGTCAGGAGGGGGGGGTTTAATAACTGTACAGGATTAGGGACATGCATAGTTACATAATTCATTCATCATTTACAGTTTGTTACACATACATTAATAATCACCACTGAGTTAATTTTTTTAATATATTGATTACAACAAATTTAAATACAGCTCTGCTACTGCTTAATGTATAATTATTATAGGTTGTTACCTCATGTTGCAGTAGTTATATTATGCTAAAAATGCAATTAAATATGGTTATCTCCAGTAAATAATTACAACAATGATCAAAACTGATTAAAAACAGAACTGATTTTAAAGTGGTTTTAGTGTTTCAATGTGTCATATCCACACTGAGTGTACTCTTGACAGTGGAGACTCATCCAGCACCCTGTCACTCAGCTGTTCACCCTTAATCAGCCCCTTCTCATCGTCACAGCAGTCAACAGTCAGCTCCACAATACACATTCAGAAAAGTGAACTGCAGCCTCTGAGCTCTGTTTCATGTGCTGTGTTCCAGATCAACTCCCCTCGTCTTCTTCCTCTTAAAGGCTGTGGGAGGGTGGTCCAGGTGGCGTGTGGAGGCACTCAGGTGGCAGTTCTCAACGGTCAGTCCAACACACGAGTACACAGTATTATTAGGCCCGAGCCGGTGATGACCGGGAGGGCCTATTATTTTTGCTCGGAATGTTTTTTTGTTTTTTTTTGTTTTTTCCTGCAAAATGATCCTAAATTTGACCCAGTGAACATGCACGAAAAGTCATTTTTATTGGTCCCAGACTTCAAGCTCGGCAAAAAATTTATGTATTTAAAGTCCCCGAAAAAAAATACGAAAAATGACTCAGTGGCGACCCCTAGAAAAGTCAAAATACATTGGGCCTATGGAAAGTGAAAGTAACTTTTTCCAATGTAGAAAAATGAAACTTGGTACATCCATAGGACACCTCAGGGCAAACAGAAAAGTTTATTACAGCCATACCGTAAACTCAACAGGAAATCTACTATGTTGGGTGGAATGCGTGACCACCTAAATCGCACCCTTTGTGTCTAAAGGCTTTTCATCTAAACGGCTCCAAATTTGGTGAGTATCATCTAGACACGTGTGCCAAAAAAGTTATCAATTTGTTTTTGATAGATTTGTGGCTGTGGTCGTAATGAGTCTGTGAAGAGGCAGCCATTTCTTTGGGAAATAAATGCCATTTCCCAATTGCCAGGATCCTTCCTTTAGAGGAGGCCCCTCCAGAGCCAAGGCTAGAGTCTTAGAAAACTCCTCAGAATCATTTGGAACTTGTAAACTTGTACTTTTAGACAAGTTATATTTACATTTTGCCTTTTAAACAGGGGGTGCAGCGATTCCTGAGTCATCTCAAATCTCCAGCCAGTACTTTGTTTTTCGCCTTAGCCCAAGCATAATCTATTATTTTCAAAGGTTCAGACAGCTCCCAGGAAAACCAGGGATTGTGGAGACCTTTAACTCTAAATTACAAGGTGGTGTAGCAGGCCCAAGCAGTAGCACAGGCCCGGTTATTTGACATTACCGTGAAGTTTACGCTTTAAAGCACGAAATGCAATCCTCCGAGTGCATGTGTCCATGTCTCAAGGAGGAGGAGGGTTTTATCGCCGCTCGCGGCTTTAATTATTATTATTATTATTATTATTATTATTATTATTATTATTATTATTATTATTATTATTATTATTATTATTATTATTATTATTATTATTATTATTCAGACATGTCATTTGCAGTCTAAAACAGTAAAATGTATGTTTTCTATGTGTCTTCTGTGGTGGATAATTACTAGAGATGCAACAATACAGCCAGTCCACAGTTCAACACATACCTTGTTTTTTTTGCTCACAGTTTTTGGTTTGGTTCACTACAATCTATGGTGCCATTATTAAATTATTTAATTTGATATTAAACTAGGTGCAGTCATTGTGGGTAAACTTTAAAGAAACAAAGGCTGTTGTGTTTTCAAAACGGCCTTTTATTTTACTAATAAAGCATAAAACACAAAAAGTGCTCCATAGAAAACCTTTGAGAAAGGTTCATTTTGTTATATACTGTTATATACTGTATACAAAAACTATACACAGCTTCAAAAAAACTAACATCCAGACACAACATTTATAAACCAACCTTTACTGTATATGAGGACCATATATATTCACAAAGGACCAGATTTAAAACAGACCTCAATAATGTCTGATTATTATCAACTGATGTATGTTTAAGTCAGACGTGTTATGAATCATGTATGTACATGTATCGGACAGAGATGGGTCAGAGCAAGGCCCAGAGTACTGGGCAGAGGCAGCTCTTGCGCTGAACATCTGTTCAGTGTTTACAGCGGAGCCCCCTAACGCAGCAGGCTTGTGTAGGGCATGAGATGCCAGATATTGGTTTAAATGGAAATGTTATCAAGTAGGTCTTTGCTAGTCTCGGTTTTTCCAAGGCAAGTAAATAAATACGGTTGTTCATTAAATTTTTATTAGAACTCAGTCTTTCTGGTGGAAAATGAGCATCTTATCGTTTTAGCCTAATAAAAAATCTTTTTCCAGATTACTGTCAGAATCCTGCTTGACTGAATCTTTGGTCCTTATTTATTCATTTCACACACAGTGGCAAGAAAAAGTATATAAACCATTTGGAATTTTATGGTTTTCTGAATAGATTTGTCTTAAAATGTGATCTGATCTTCATTGACAAACATAATGTTTCTAAAAATAAAGAAATTCAAAAAGGTTCCCATACTTTTTCTTCCCATTGTATAATGTGTAATTATTGTCCATTTGAAAAAACTAATGCAATGCATTCTGTGAGTAATGGCAGAGTTTTTCTGAAATGATTGAACATGAGCTTCAGTCATTGTCTCAGGACAGACAGAAACTACCGCTTAAAGAAATAGAAATAGAAATAGGACCCAAAAAGGACTGCACACTTAGAGCACTTCTCTCATATTCTAAATAAAGAGAAGTGTTTCAGATGTGGGAGAGTTCCCAGATGAAGATGAAGTGAGCTGCTCAGAAGGAGGCGGAGCAGTGAGTGAGTAGGAGATGGAGAAACATGGCGGCTGTATTGACGATGTAGTAATATCAATATTACAATGTTGTTTCATCCCATATCTTGCAAAAAAATAAAATATATATACATCTTAAATCTCAATGTATCACCCAGCCCTAGTCTTAACATTTACTTTTTGTCAGTGTTCAAACGAAGGTGGTGTGTCTAAATGAAAAGGTCCTGGTTTAGACCTGCTATATTCCTACATTTAGTCCTATAGTTTAGACCGGTTTAGTCCTGGTTCAGTCTTTATATATGATTTAGTTCCTGCTTTGACAAGTTGAAGTTAGTCCAGAGTTTTTCTAAATACTATAAACCCCTTACTTTTTCAAAAATAATTAAAATAGTGCCTCATATTGTTCTTGCAATATTCAAAATAGATATTGTGCTACCCTAATAGTTACAAATCTCTAAAATGTGGGCTGTGGAAAAGTACTGAGAAATAGGCCATATATGACAGTCACAGACAGACACTAACTCCGCCTGGGGTGGGGTCAAAATGACATAATCATTAGGTTAAATATCTGTAAACCATTTTCATTTATTTATTTATTTATTTTAAATTTCTTTCCAGTTTCTCTCAAGAGAATGAATATTTGTGTAGTGTTCGCCAACTGTGAAGATGACTTTAAAAAACGTTCCCTATCACATTGTGTTTGTCCAAAAGTAGTATGTCTGTTTCATAAATTCATTCAAAGAAGGTGGAGCCAAGCCAGGCGTGTGAGGCTTTGTATAGAACACAAATAAACAAAATCACATCAAAGTCACTGAAAAAAAAACCCTATCCTTTGAATCTGAGTAAAGAAGCCAAAGTGATTTCATGAGGATGTTGATGTTATTGTGCTGCTCTCTCCAGAGAGAGGAGAGGTGTTTGTGTGGGGCTATGGAATTCTCGGAAAAGGACCCAATCTGTCTGAGTCCCCAGTCCCTGAGATGATCCCTCCCTCTGTGTTTGGACGCACAGAGTTTAACCCTTCAGCTGCCATCACCAGGATCAGGTGTGGACTCAACCACTTTGCAGCTATAACAGGTGAGAACAATTATAGGACAGTTATAGTGTGTACAGTCAAAGACTACAGCCACCACCAACTCTTCTGCCCTACCTCTTATTCTAAAGACCCTCAGTCAATGCACAAGCAAAACTATTTGTAAAGTCTATACATTCTGTAGATATTATTCAGAACAGATTAAAGCAGCCCTGTGTAGTGTCGTCACGATACTAAAGGTTTGACTTTGGTTTGATACCTTGAGTATTACGATACAGATACTAGAACAATACCTTAACATCCGCCTGAAACATAATCAGAATTGCTAAAGTTTTCTCTTTGTCCTTCTCCTGCTTTTGAGCTCTGACCGTATAATTCTGTAATATTCAGTTTTTTACTTCAGTCATGGGTAACAACAATCATGGTTAGAATTTATAAGTCTTCTTCCCCAAAGGGAATGTGTGACTAATATTTTCCACACACTGTCTATAAGTGATTGGCAAATGCCAATAACATTCAGATTAAAAACTACATTAAAATTCATATTTTAATGACGCATCTAAACTCTTTAACATCTTCGTCAGTTTGTGACTTCACTGTTCCTTGTTAATTATGTAAATTAGCCATACTAGACACACCTGAGATGCACTGTTATTTATCATCTGTACACTGTCAACACTAGAATAAAACCAACAAAGCCTCCTGTGGTGCATTACCTCGTTAAGAGAATCGTGTTTTCTATCACTCACCCATTCGTTAAACTCCATTTACATTTTTGTCTTTTTCAGAACAAACCTGTATTTCCTGTGAACTTTGTCTGTAATTACTGGTTCCTGAGGGTGAGCTGTGGTTCTGTCACAGTTCTGTCTTACCCAAATACATTCCTGTTTGTAACTCTCCGGTGGTAGGCTACAGCTAGCCTCCGCTCATTAGCTACTAACTGACCCGCTCTCACAATCGTTTTTACAATAATACAGACCTGTAACACACTTTTGTGTCATAAGCTTCTTAACAGAGACGTGAACAGGACACGCCTCACGTTAAACTACAGCTTCCATCACGCTTTCACTCAGCTTCAGTGAGACATGACACAACAGAGGAACATGTGAAGTAATATGGCAGCTGTTTGATTTGTTTAAGGATGTTTAAACAAACACATTTAGACCTTATCTGTCTGTGGATTGCACTCTCTCTGTTCAGGTTGCAGCAGCAGAGCAGTGCACTACTCATTAACAACACACATGGGTATTTAAATAAAGTATCGATACCTTTAAAAAAAAAAGGGGGGGGGGGGGGGATAATGTATCGATTTAAGCACCATTGTATCATGACACCTTTTTTGAAGTTTTGACACACTGAGCAACATGAGCCTGTGTAACGTTTGGCCTAAAAATGCATATCTCACATTTTGATGGTTCTTAAAGGAGAGATCAGGAGAATCATGCCTCTCACTGACACAGTACCCCTCAGCTGGACACAAACCTCCAATGGAATGTCTCTGAGACAGTGGCGAGAGATTAGTGAAGCTCTACCACACTTCATATATAATAAAGAAAATAGGCCAATGCACTGTTTTTGAAGACATGTTCTGTCTTCCACACATTCAACACCTGCATTATCTCTACTAACTATGTAAACAAACATTGTGCCGACTGCGGTCCAGTTGTACAGAGAGGGATCTGTGCCCTCTGCTGGCCTAAAGGTACTCGGGGCAGCTGTACAATTGTGCAGTAGTAAAGAAAGTCTTGCACAGTAAAGGTGGATGTGTAGTTTTTGCCCTTTTTTGGGGGCATTGCAGTTCCACACCAAACTCTACACAGTACAGTAGCACTGTTTATGAACAAACCCAGTAGAAAAAGGTCTCATTTATGAACTAAAAGTCATTGAAGAGTAAATATTCTTTCTACACATCAAGGCAGAGCAATTAACTTATTTAAAAGTTCCTTTTGTCTCAGAGCTGTGTGGCAATTGGTATATCTGTTCAATTCTGCCAATCAATTGAATTCAGACACACAATTTAATTAGTATTTATTGCTAAAATTGAGGTAATACAACAGTGGGTATTTAAATGGTAAAATCTGAATGTTGTGTTTTTATCCTGAAAGCATGGTCTGTTTGTGCTTTAACTCCTCCTCCCTGATCGTGAGGCCTCTTGTTGTCCTGTGAGCAGACCCAGCAGGCGCTCTCACTCTCACAGCAGGCTCATGTTTGACTCTGGTTGCAGATCGTGGAGAGTTGTTCGTCTGGGGAAAGAATGTGAGAGGCTGTTTGGGTATCGGCAAGAGGGACGACCAGTACTTCCCATGGAGAGTAAGAGGACACTGATGCAACATTAGTTCTAAACACACAGTCGTGTACTTATTGTGGAGGGAAAACATCTTGTGAGTATGGAGTCAGATGGTTTAGCTTACATATTCATTTCTCTTAATTCTTGTTAGAAAGGTTCTTATTGAGTAGCTGTTTGATGAGAATATGATATGAGCGTAAGTATCAGGGATAGTGCAGCTGTTCTTTTCTCCTCACAGGACATGCCAGTAAAGTGCAAATGAAAAAAACTAAAATTAGAGGCAGGTTGAAAAGTTCGAAATCGAAAAAACAAGCTAAATACAGGTTTGGAACTGCAGCGTACAATCTTTGACGTCTCCTAGCCCGATATAGCATCCATCCTGCTAGTTGTGACCAATGACTGTATAAACTATGGATGTTTTCCGTTATTATGACAGGGCAATAAAATGGCGGTTACATCCGGGCTTTTTGGCTTTCACTGCGTAGTAAAACAATAGTTTTCAGATAGCATAAATAGACATAATAATCCAAAGAGTTGTCCCCCCAGAGTTAAAAACGTAGTTCTAGAGATCAGAGCCATCTTTTGTACCAGGCTGTAAACATGATTTTTACACTTGTAAAGTCAACATTGGGTTTCTCCTTATATTTCCGCTTTTGGAGCCTGCCCTCTGGTGGACGGAGGTATGTTGCTGTATTTCGCTGTACACTCACCTAAAGGATTATTAGAAACACCAGTTCAATTTCTCATTATCATCTCTGCAAGAATCTAATCAACCAATGGTCCTGGTCCAGACAATCTCCTGAACTCCAAACTGAATGTCAGAACGGGAAAGAAAAGTGATTTAAGTAATTTTGAGCGTGTCATGGTTGTTGGTGCCAGACGGGCCGGTCTGAGTTTCACAATCTGCTCAGTTACTGGGATTTTCACCCACAACCATTTCTAGGCTTTACAAAGAATGGTGTGAAAAGGGAAAAACATCCAGTATGTGGCAGTCCTGTGGGCGAAAATGCCTTGTTGATGCTAGAGGTCAGAGGAGAATGGGCCGACTGATTCAAGCTGATAGAAGAGCAACTTTGACTGAAATAACCACTCGTTTCAACCGAGGTCTGCAGCAAAGCATTTGTGAAGCCACAACACGCACAACCTTGAGGCGGATGGACTACAACAGCAGAAGACCCCACAGGGTACCACTCATCTCCACTACAAACAGGAAAAAGAGGCGACAATTTACACGAGCTCACCAAAATTGGACAGTTGAAGACTGGAAAAAGGTTGCCTGGTCTGATGAGTCTTGATTTCTGTTGAGACGTTCAGATGGTAGAGTCAGAATTTGGCGTAAACAGAATGAGAACATGGATCCATCATGCCTTGTTACCACTGTGCAGGCTGGTCGTGCTGGTGTAATCTCCATCAACTGCAAGATGCTATCCTCTCAATATGGGCCAACATTTCTAAAGAATGCTTTCAGCACCTTGTTGAATCAATGCCACGTAGAATTAAGGCAGTTCTGAAGGCGAAAGAGGGTCAAACACAGTATTATTATAGTGTTCCTAATAATCCTTTAGGTGAGTGTATATCGCCGTATGGCGGTGCCCTTACTCGAGGACCGTTTAAGAGGTTCCATGAGAGAGGCTTGGTTGTGACGCTTCAACACGTTCTCCAGAACCTGTAGTTCCCAGCGTAGGTGGGTCAGAGTATCAGAGGATTTTGTCCTAACTCAATTATTTATCAAATCCAGAAAGTTGAAAAAAGCTGCTTTTGGAAATTGGTAATGGTCAGGAATGACACAAGTACTACAATACAACTTTGTAGATTACATAATAGAGAGACAATACAAATATAATAATATAAAAACGTAAATTCTAAATAATCTGTATTTAATAATGATTTAAGTCTGAAATAGCTCCCTAGTAAATATATAGTGATCATTGTGATCCCTCTTAATTTGTACTCATGTCTGAGTCTAGTCACAATGTTTTATAAAAGTAGTAAATGCATTAAAGACCATTATGTAATTGTAGGATTTTTAAGTGCTGATCTCTCTGTGTCTGTGACAGGTGACCGTTCCGGGTCAGGTGGTGGATGTAGCATGTGGGGTTGATCACATGGTGGCGCTAGTGAAGTCCCTGCTATAGGCTCCTGATTTGCTCACTGAGGATGAAAAGCGCCGGCCCCAGGAGGCCAGTGGACAAGGCGGTGCAGTCTGAGGACAGCTGCTCTCTGTGGGAGGAGGACCCTAATGTCCCCCCACTCTCACCGTGTCAGCAGTGAGGATTCTGTCGTAGTGTCACGACAGCACGCATCCGGCTAAATGAGGAGGACGCTCTTCTGTTGTATAGACCTCTCTATAAGACAGAGTGGCATATCTGTTATTGGTCACTTCTAAAAATATATCTTGAGACTCGGAAGAAAAAAAAGTGTTCTGATTTAAGTCTCATGTAAAATATTTTGTTGAGTTCAAACACTCAAGAGATTACAACATGTCTCTATAAGGGCAGTGGGACTTCCTCATCAGGTGAAAGAATTATCCAATAAATTACAAAAATGTTGAAAAATGTTAAATAAATACATTGACTTTCTCTTGTCATTTCTACCTCAAAGTAGAGTCTGACGGGATTTTGATTTTGATTTGAAAATACAGTTTAGAAATGTTTGTGAAATGTCATATTTTTTAAAATAATTTCATTGTTTTTGCAGTGGCTCCATTCTGGTTAATAGAGTTTTGTCTAGTAACTACTCTAATCTAATCTATCTGAGAAAGAATAAATGTGAATTTAATTAATATAATGTGCATTTTTCTTGAGTGGCCATTTTGTAAAGACAGAAAATGGCAAATGGCAAAGCCACACCCCCAAATCTATGTAAAATTCTGAAAAACATCTTTGATTACTAGCATTTATCATCTCATGGGCAGTTGCCGCAAAGTGGAAAAAATATTGCATAATTATGACACCAGAGTAAACAAAATGATTGCATCAATCAAATGCCCAGTTAACATAGTCAGTGAGGGTGTTTTCTGAACAATGCATTAGACAGACTAGAGCTGGATTATGTCCCCACAGCATTCCAGAGACAAATGACAAAAACACAGAGGAGAAAAGAAAAAAACATTTATGGAATAAAGTCACGGTTGTTTAGGTTTCTCTTGGTGTCTAGAGGTCAATTGTAAAAAAAGCTTAAACAGTTGTAGGGTCCAGAACCTACGTTTACCGGAACTTGCCTTTATTATAATCCAGATTGTGGCTAAATCACAGGGCTTTTAATATTCAAATTTCTGTTTGATTTCTACTCTTTTAACTTAATCTGATGTACAAAGTAAGGAAGTCAAAATGGATCAAGTTAAAAACGTGACAATAGTCGATACTATAGTCTTCTGTTCAAATTTTTAATTCACTCTAAAAAATTTACGCATGTTGCGTGGCAGGCCCGCATTTTGACATCGAAGTACTGGATACGATTTGTTGCTCTAAAAGGACGCAAAACGCAGCTGGTCACGCTGTTGCTTTCTGCAGCTGCTGTCTCTGTCTGCAGCTGCTGTCTCTGTCTGCAGCTGCTGTCTCTGTCTGCAGCGGGAGCCCTTCCCTTTTTCACAGAAATTCTAGCTGCTGTCAATCAATATGTAGCACTTACGGCAAAATGTTTCTGGATTGTTCATCCTCGCGTGTGATTGACTGGAACGGTGCTTCCCAACCAAAGTTAGCAGGAAGAGTACCACTTTAACACTTTAAGTTGTAATGTAGGCGGAGCTAAAGAGGCAGGTTTTTAACCTCCCCTTGAACACACTATCACACACGGGAAGGCGGACATTTTGAATTGAAGATGTGAACCGACTTAGAATACACCTCTCTTTTAAAAAACAACAGAAAATAGCTGCTTCATTCCACAGACACCAAACTTGGGCAAAATGTGCTAAACATATGTGTGTAAAATAGACAGGCGTTTTCTTGACGTTTTTGCTCGAGTTATATATTTTTTTAATTATAATTTTTCTGTAAAATGATCCTCAATTTGACCCAGTAAACCTGCAACTAAAAGTCAAATTTATTGGCCCCAGAATTCAAGCCCGGCAAAAATGAAAAGTTTGTAATTGTAAAAGTATGTATTTCAAGTCCCCGAGGAAAAAGAATGAAAAATGACTCAGTGGCGACCCCTGGAAAATGAAAATACATTGTGCCTATGGAAAGTGAAAGTAAATTATTTCAAATGTAGAAATACAAAACTTGGTACATCCATAGGACACCTCAGGGCAAACAGAAAAGTTTATTACGCCATACCGTAAACTCAACAGGAAATCTACTATGTTGGGTGGAATGTGTGACCACCTAAATTGCACCCCTTGTGTCTAAAGGCTTTTCATCTAAACAGCTCCAAATTTGGTGAGTATCATCTAGACACGTGTGCCAAAAAAGTTATCAATTTGTTTTTTGATACATTTGTGGCTGTGGTCGTAATGAGTCTGTGAAGAGGCAGCCATTTCTTTGGGAAATAATTGCTGAATTCAATTACTTAAATAGAAGGGTATTTAAGTGGGAGTAACCACCGCGGCAGCGGTCATTGCGTGAAGACCGAAGAGAGTAAAGACCACCGACTCTACCTGCACGCAACTCCACCTAACAGGGACACACCGACAGAGCACCTGAGTATTGCACTTTTTTTAGTACTGATTGTTTGCACTTATAATTTATTATTACTATTTTTAATTTCTTCTTGCATATTTCCTCTTTGGCTCTTCAACAGTCATTTCAACACGGAAATCATCATCTGTTTCACGCAAAAGGCAACGCAACCATAATAATCTGCATGTTGTATCACTGTCAATAACTGCCCCTTCTACTTTCCCAATAGGCTTGTGGAACTGCCAGTCTCCTGTGAACAAAGCTGATTTCATTACAGCTTTTGTTCAACATTCTGGTCTTTCAGTTGTTGCACTTACACAAACATGGATCAAACCAGAGGACTCTGCCACTCCCGCCGCCCTCTCCCATAATCACACTTTCTCCCACAGTCCTCGCCTCACTGGAAGGGGCGGAGGGACCGGACTACTTATCCCTACCGACTGGAAGTTCAAACAGCTATCACCCTTGTGTGACAACAGCTCCTCTATCGGCCCCCAGGTCCGCTTGGACATTTCTTGGAGGAGTTGGATGCGCTTCTTTCATCCTTCCCTGAGGATGGTACTCCTCTGGTGGTATTAGGAGACTTCAACATCCACCTTGAAAAGCCACAGGCTGCTAACTTCATTAACTTAACTGCATCATTTGACCTCAAGCAGGTTTCCACATCGGCAACCCACAAGTCTGGTAACCAACTAGATCTTATCTTTATAAGATACTGCTCCACTCAGCACACTCAGGTCACGCCACTGTTTTTCCTCTGCTGTCTCTTCTGCACTCCCCTCTTCTTAGGAGCTCTCTCTTTTAAACACAAACAACGCCACCGACACTCTGTGCTCCACGCTTTCATCCTGCTTGGACAACTTATGCCCTCTTACATCTAGACCAGCCCGTACATCCTCGTCTGCCCCCTGGTTATCCAATGTTCTACGCGAGCACCGCGCCAGCCTCCGGTCAACTGAGAGAAAATGGCGCAAGTCAAAAGATCCTACTAACCTCTGTATCTACCAGTCTCTCCTCTCTACTTTCTCCGCTGATGTCACCTCTGCAAAAACTGTCTACTACCATTCTAGGTTAATCAACTCACCTGACTCGCGCACTCTCTTTAAAACCTTTTCTGCCCTCCTTTGTCCGCCTGCTCCCCCACCTTCATCGGATTTAACAGCTGATGATTTCGCATCTTTCTTTATAAAGAAAACGACCGCCATCAGCAGTCAGTTCTCTGCGCCGCCACCTGTCGAGCTCATTCAGACCCCTGATATGTGTTTGCTCTCTTCTTTCTCTCCTCTAACTGAAGCAGATGTTTCCAAGGTCATTAGTTCTAACCACCCTACTACCTGCCCGCTGGATCCCATCCCCACACATCTCCTTCAGGCCATCTCCATCTGTCGTGCCTACTCTCACCCACATCCTCAACTCATCTCTCTCCACTGGGTCATTTCCCACAGCTTTCAAAGAGGCCCGCATCACACCACTACTGAAGAAACCCACTCTTAACCCTACTCTGCTTGAAAACTACAGACCGGTTTCCCTCCTTCCCTTCATTGCCAAAGCTCTGGAGCGAGTTGTGTTTACTCAGCTCTCATCCTTTCTCACACGGAACAACCTCCTGGACCAGAACCAGTCTGGGTTCAAGAGCGGACATTCCACCGAAACTGCCCTGCTCTCAGTCATCGAAGCTCTGAGACTGGCAAAGGCAACATCCAAGTCATCTGTACTCATCTTACTGGATCTGTCTGCTGCTTTTGACACTGTTAATCATCACATCCTCCTGTCTTCTCTCAGGGCGATGGGTGTCTCTGGAATGGCGTTGCAATGGTTCAAGTCTTACCTCTCGGATAGGTCATTCAGAGTATCCGGGAGAAACGAGGTCTGTGAGTCCCAACATCTCAATACAGGGGTGCCACAGGGCTCAGTGCTTGGACCGCTACTCTTTTCCATATACATGACATCCCTTGGCTCTGTCATCCAGAAGCATGGCTTTTCCCATCACTGCTGCAGATGACACTCAACTCCACCTGTCATTTCAACCTGACGATCCGACGGTCTCTGCTCGCGTCTCGGCATGTCTGAGTGACATCTCACTTTGGATGAAGGACCATCACCTGCAGCTGAACCTTGCAAAAACAGAACTGCTTGTGATTCCGGCCAACCCAGGGACCTGCCATAACCTCTCCATTCAACTAGGCCCATCAACCATTACACCGTCCAGCACTGCCAGAAATCTGGGAGTGGTAATTGATGATCAGCTAAACTTCACAAGTCATGTCGCCAGCACCACCCGGTCCTGTAGATTCATCCTCTACAACATTAGGGAAAATTAGACCTTTCCTATCAGAGCACTCTACGCAAATCCTAGTCCAGGCTCTTGTCTCGTCCAAACTGGATTATTGCAATGCTCTACTGGCTGGACTCCCTGCCTGCACAACCAAACCTCTGCAGCTGATCCAGAATGCAGCGGCAAGAGTGGTCTTTAATGAACCAAAGAGAGCGCCCGTAACTCCTCTCTTCATTAGGTTACACTGGCTCCTGTTGACGCCCGCATAAAGTTCAAAGCTATGCTCTTGGCCTACAAGACCACTACTGGTTCTGCACCCTCATATCTTCACTCACTAATACAGACCTACGTTCCTACCAGATCCCTGCGCTCTGCAAATGAACAACGTCTGGTGGTACCGTCCCAAAAAGGTAAAAAATCACTCTCACGTACCTTCTCTGGATCTGTTCCACTTTGGTGGAATGATCTACTGCTGCTACACACGTAGACAAAATTGTTGGTACCCTTCGGTCAATGAAAGAAAAACTCACAATGGTCACAGAAAAAACTTTATTCTGACAAAAGTAATAATAAATAAAAATTCTATGAATGTTAACCAATGAAAGTCAGACATTGCTTTTCAACCATGCTTCAATGGAATTATTTAAAAAAATAAACTCATGGAACAGGCCTGGACAAAATTGTTGGTACCCCTAGAAAAGACTGTAAATAATGTGAATAAATGGACATTTTAATTCAAGGTCCTTCCTTCCTTTAGAGGAGGC
The DNA here is from genome assembly GCA_024416835.2 of Perccottus glenii. Taxonomy (NCBI): domain Eukaryota; kingdom Metazoa; phylum Chordata; class Actinopteri; order Gobiiformes; family Odontobutidae; genus Perccottus; species Perccottus glenii. The sequence goes on from CM044561.2 coordinate 1,951,631, forward strand.
CCCTCCAGAGCCACGGCTAGAGTCTTAGAAAACTCCTCAGAATCCTTTGGAACTTGTAAACTTGTACTTTTAGACAAGTAATATTTACATTTTGCCTTTTTAAACAGGGGGGTGCAGCGATTCCTGAGTCATCTCAAATCTCCAGCCAGTACTTTGTTTTTCTCGCCTTAGCCCAAGCATAATCTATTATTTTCAAAATGTTCAGACAGCTCCCAGGAAAACCAGGGATTGTGGAGACCTTTAACTCTAAATTACAAGGTGGTGTAGCAGGCCCCAGCAGTAGCACAGGCCCGCTTATTTGACATTACCGTGAAATTTGCGCTTTAAAGCATGAAATGCAATCCTCCGAGTACATGTGTCCAAGGGACAAGGGAGGCGAGGGCCTTTATCGCCGCTTGCGGCTTTAATTTATTATTACTTTTGTCAGAATAAATTTTTTTCTGTGACCATTGTGAGTTTTTCTTTCATTGACCGAAGAGTACCAACAATTTTGTCCACGTGTGTAACCCTCGTTTTGAGAGACCAGTGAGCAGGCCGTTACAGTAATCTAACCTGCTGGAGATAAAAGCATGGATAAGTTTCTCTAAGTGTGGTTGAGACATCATCCCTTTGACTCTGGAAATGTTTTTAAGGTGATAAAATGCAGATGATGTAATTGACTTAATGTGACTGGAAATTCAAGTCTGAGTCCATGATGACCCCTAGATTTCTAACCTGATTTTTAGATTTTAGAGAAAGAGACTCGAGGTGACTGCTGACACTTTCTCTTTGTTTCTGTGGCCCAAAGATGATTAGTTCAGTCTTGTTTCTGTTCAGTTGGAGAAAATTATTTTGCATCCACACATCAATCTGTTCGATGCAGTGACACAGTGAATGGATTGTCCATTTCACCTGCTGTGAGTGAAATGTAAATCTGAGTGTCATCTGCATAATTATGGTAGGATGCCACAGCTGTGTATTAACTGGCCTAAAGGAAGCATGTAGAGATTGAATAATAGAGGTCCCAAGATAGACCCCTGTGGAACCCCACATGTCAGGGCCATTTGGTCTGACACACAGTTACCAACCGAAACAAAGTACTTTCTGTCTTCAAGATAGGACTGAAACCATTTAAGGGCAGTTCCAGTGATACCTATCCATTCCTCTAATCTTTGTGTCAGGATTTCATGGTCCACTGTATCAAACGCAGCACTCAAGTCCAACAGAACTAAGACAGAGACTTTGCCTGCGTCAGTGTTCATACGTATGTCATTTGTGACTTTGATAAGTGCAGTCTCAGTCTGTGATGGGGCCTGAATCCTGACTGAAAAGAATCAAAGCAGTTGTTAAGTAATAGAAAGTCATTAAGTTGCTGATATACAACTTTTTCGATGACTTTCCCTAAAAATGGCAGGTTTGATATGGGCCAAAAGTTGTTGAGCACTGTAGCATCAAGACTGCTCTTCTTTAGGAGAGGCTTAATGACAGCAGTTTTTAAGGCCCTTGGAAATGTTCCAGACTGTAAGGAATTATTGACTATATCAGTGAGTTGTGGTAACAAACAGCTTAGTACTGATTTTTACACTTTTTCTGTTTTTAAATCATCCAAATTAACATGTTAGGTTCAAATGAACGCAAAAAGGCGTGAGCTAGTTACTCACATTGTTCACAAGTTTAAAAGAGGTTAGCGCCTGCTAACACACACATAATCAGCCTCAATTAGTTGTCAAGTCTTTTTCTGTATAATCTTTTTCTGAGACTAAAAAAAAGAAGATAATCCTTACTCTGGGATACAGCATGGGCTCTGCCTCTAGCATCTAGTATATGTATCTGCTAAACTGTCTGGACTGGCACTGCAGTCAGCAGGCTCTGTCATGTTATTAACAGACAACACATAACTCCAGTGTTAATTCATAATTCTTGTAAAACACAAAGTGCCTTGCTGTACTGCTGTGTATCCACGATGAATACGGCTTATTAGCAGTGAGGAATTGTGTTATACCCAACATTATGGTTAAATCCCATGCAATTTATTTTTTACAGGGAAAATGGTTAAACACCATAAAAAAATACAAAAAAAAGATCTTAGTACTGATCTTAGTGACAAGTGTCTTGGCGCCGTAGTGCTTACTGTATTGTAACATGACAAAGAAGTTCTGTGTGTTGATCTTCTTTAGAAACAGGATGAGACCGAGGCAGAATGTCAGCAGTTTATTGTTTATGGTACACATAGGAGCAGTAACAGTGTGAGGACAGTCCTGGTGTGAGTCAAGACTGAGACAAATGATTAATTAACAAATGATTTCACAAAAAGCTCCAAATGAATAGTGTGGGAAAAACGAATCAAAATAGCTTCATGTAACACTGTAACACTGATTAAGTTGGTTTCGGGAAGAGGCAAAAAAGTGGCTTGGGGTTTTAGAGAGATCGAATCACTGTCTGGATACTTGAAAAGGGGGGCAATATTTCACATGAGTACAGCAGGTCTCAGGACTGGACCTGGGATAAAGTGCACAGCGGGGGCTGGGGAGGGGGCTTTAAGATGGACACCAGGGCAGGGAAGGGGTCAGTTGCCCTGTGCACCGTAGCTTATGTATCGCTCTTTACACAAATACTCTCTCAAAGTGGCTGTCTTGTTTTTAAAGTTGTCAGAATGTCTTTTCTATTTCTCATTGAATTAGTCAGCAGAGCTCAAAGGCAGGCACACTGTGAGCAACAAGGGTCAGTCATTGAAAGAGAGGAGAAAAATAGGATTATGATAAAATACATTGAAACTGCAGAACCTGTATTTATTTGATTTTATTTGGCTGGAGATGCTTGGACGGGGGTAGTGGGTAGAGCGGCCGTCCTTCGATCCGGCGGGTGGCCGGTTCGATCCCCGCTCGAAACATCCCAAAAACATCATAACATCCTGCTCTCCCCACAGTTCATATTGTCGTGTCCTTGGGCAAGACACTTAACCTAGATTGCCTCCAGTGATGTTCTGTAACACTGGTGAATAGCTTAATCTGTGTAAAGCACTTTGAGTGCCTACTACAGTAGGTGGAAAAGTGCTATATAAAAATAAAAATGAATGAAATTAAACTGTACTGACTTTTTTACTTGACATTTTAAAATAAATATTCTAGAGGTTGGAAAATAATAATTCTTTCTCTTGTGCTACATTATTCTTATACAGATGTGGGGCAGATATCTTTCTATTTGTTTAAAAGCCATGTGATAGACATTAGTCGATTTCAGACAAATAACCTAAAAATGACCTAACAATGTAAAGAATTAATGCACAAAGTCTACATTTTCACAGATATTGTATACTGTCTCACAATAATGTCTTTATTATGGACGGTGCATCGGAAATGTGGTCACCTAACGGGAGTAAGCAGAGGAAAATGAAGGGTTGGTGACATTCATTCTGATGGACCTGTTCGCACTACAGTTCAGATCCAGACCTTCGTTCAGTGGTACAGTTTGCTTTACCCCCTGATGGTAGAGTAAAGTGGTTGTTAGGGTTAGAACATAACAATAATACGCATATATGACAAGCCCTTTGACATTATGTTTCATATGATTACTTGCAAAGTATACACAGCTTTGAAATGAGCTTTAAATCAAACGGCGAGTGACACCAATGTGACCACATTGCATTTCTTCTTTCTTTGGTTCGGACCGAGACCATCTCTTTTTGTCAAACTAAAGACCAGCCTTTTGGTCTTTTGGACCAAACAGAGTCCAAAAGTCCAGACCGAACAGGATAGGTGTGAAAGTCCCCTCAGAAACCAGTTTGACCAACAACCCAGTTGCTCACAGTGTGCTGCATATCCTAACATGAAAACGCAACAACGCAGCCTCATGACACGGAGGATATGGAGTTCATGTCTGAGGGACACCTTTAAATTCAAAAAGCAGAAAATAAAACCATGTTTCCGAACCTGGAGGTCTGAAATCACCGACCACTTCCAAAATTGTCTCAAATAACACAAAAACTGTTTCTGGACAAAGGCATCAGTTTAGGCATTCACACACATCTTGGCACCGAGAAATGACCCACGGAACACAACGTAAAAGTGGAGAGCTTCATATACATCATAATGTATAATGATCTTTTGTTTTAGTAAGAGTACATTCGTCGTCCCTCCATCTGAGGGTTATGTAACTAATACAGTCGAGTGCATTATTCTGGGCCAGGCCATGGGACAAAGCAGCCTCAGAGAGAAAACAAACATGCCTTTTACAATTCAGGACTTATTTCATTTTTTCAGATTTTTCTGGAAATTGATCTGATTAAGGTTATTTTATGTAATGTTGTGAATTTGGAAAATCTAATGAAAAATACAGAATTGTAAAAAAAACAACAACAAATGAATAAACAATTATAATGTATGCTCTTTCCATCAAGAAACAAAACCTCAAAATGATCATTTACATTTTTGGAATCCCAGATTTTAAAATTTAAACAGAAAAGGAGCAATAGTTTGATAATAAACCGCTTCATACATTAAAAATAATAATTCAGCAATGATAATGCTTATTTATAATCTGGATTACCCTCCAACAACATCATAGCAACCTTTTCTGTTGTTAATTTATAAAAGTAATAAAAAGAATACTTAAACACTTGCTGGATGGTCTACTCCACAGAACCATTGGGAGGCTTCTATAGAAGGCCTTTGCAAAGGGCAGATACTTTGGATGAAAACTTGGAAGTGATGAATCACATTTGGATAAAATTGCGAACCCAGAAATCCAGCCGCTGCACATGATAAAAGTGGATGCACTCCAAAAGCGGCGGTGTTTGAGCTCAGTTCACAGTGCTCCTTCAAGTCGCTGTAGGAGGTGGGAGTTTGACTCTCAGGTGTCACTCAAATCTGGTTTTGTGATTAATGATTGGGTGTTGCTTTGGAAATGTTGCACCTCATTTGCATTAAGTAAAAGTACATAGGAAAAAAAGATTGCTGGTTGCTTTAGTTGCTCTTGATGGAAATAATTTTTGGGATTGCATCGTTCTAAGAGTGGATTTCCATCTTTCATTCATTTCATCATTTATCATCTTCATTTATACTCACTGTCAATAATTATCCATGTTTCAATGTTGATGAGCGGTGTAGACCGATGCGAGTGCCCTCTCTATGTGAGCGTGTGGTTGGACAAAGCTTACAGTTTGTGCTGAACATTCTCTTCTATTAAAACACTTGATAAAAAAGCCTAGATGACTTTTTTTCACAGATTGAAAACAATATGTTATTAGGTTATTAAACATTTTTTCTAAAATACATGAAAAAAAAAATATTTTGCATACTTTCAACTGTTGAATTACATTTTGAATGCACCCTATTGTCCTTTTCCAATCCATGTTATAACCTGGAAATGACTAAAACAAAACTCTAGACTCCCAGACTGTGTCAGAACCCTGAACATAACGTGATCAACTAAAGCCTCACTACCAGGGCTGTAAGGGAAAAAACATAAGCCAGTAACAAAGGCATCCTCAGAACACTCCACACACACACACACACACTCCACACACACACACACACACACACACACTCCACACACACAAACACGTCCACGCAGAAGCTCTTGGCACTTTTTGGACATGATAAAGTTGTGAAGAGATGGTCTGTGTCACTGCGCTGCGCTCCCTGTCCGCAGAGCTCCAATCACACTTTGGATGTTTTCCTCTGGAACCTGACAAAGACACAGGAACAGAAACTAAACAGTGTAAACTATGCAACAGCAAAATATTGTGATAAACTTGGACTGAAAAACCTTTCTATGAGTGAAATTGAATTAATAAACTACAAGTCTAAAGTGCAAAAAGTCCATTAAATGTCTTTTCAAGAAATAGGCATAAACAAAACTAAAATCCCACATACGTATTCTGCTTTGAATTGCACTTGCACTTGAAGTGATGATGACACGACAGACTCGACTCAACCACACTGCAGTATCTCGGCACGATGGCACAGCAAGAAGGTATTCCAAATACACTATTCTATCAGGACTGAGAAGATCATCCTAAAGCTACATAAACCTACACACATCCGGGTACAACTAAGTAAATCATATCCTTAGTATCAACTATGTCATTGTTTTGTTCATATTTACAAAACATTATTTGAATAAATTAAGCAATCAGAAAAAAAAACTGAACACAAATCTGAAAAAGCTTTCAGTTTTTGGACTCAGGATTTGTTGTAGAATCTTAATAGCAGTTGGCACAAAGCACTTCCTAAAGTGCTCCATTCATCTAAATGAATCTGTGACTAAATAAGCCTCCCATTGTACAGAGGGCAGCTGAGCTTGTGGAGGATTTCTTCCAGTACCGTTCTCCTTCCTGATCAGCTTGTTCAGTCTCCAGCCTCTTCATCCACAACTGTATAGAACAGTGCCCTCTCCACAGTCGAATCTCTTCAGAGCCTGTGGCACAATCAAAGGAGCGAAGCCTCCTGAGGAAGAACAGTCTGCTCTGTCCTTTCTCAAAGCAGCAACCATACAGAACACAAATGTATGACACATTGCTCCTGTCTGCCTCTCCAAACTGAGAGTATTCTGAGAGCTGCTGCTAACCTATCCTGTTAAGAAAGGTTCAAATAATTTGCGTCTCACCAGAGCATGGTCGAACTTGAATGTACTAATGTAGTAAGCTGGAATGTCGGCTGTTGCCAGGGGTTCGGAGATCTGCGCCACGATGCCACACTCATCTGGAAACAGACAGACCAGCATTTGAACATGGTAAGATGATGAGGCCATTCCAGAAATATCAGCCCTATCCAAGACATTTAAGGCAAACTTGCATTGTACATGCATTTGTATATTTTACAACATTTTAAAACCCCCTTATGGACAGGATAATATCAAGGACCGTGACATCGCCCGGTATGGCGCAACTGGGGCCCCACCCTGGAGCCAGGCCCGGGGTTGGGGCTCGCATGCGAGCGTCTGGTGCCCGGGTCTTTCCCCACGGGACCCGGCCAGGCTCAGCTGGAAGGAGCGACGTGGGCCCACCACCTGCGGGAGAAACCGTAAAGGGCCGGTGCAATGTGGATTGGGGGTCAGTCGTAGGAGGGGGCCTCGGCGACCCAATCCCCGGACACGGAATCTGGCGCTAGGGACATGGAATGTCACCAAGCTGGCGGGGAAGGAGCCTGAGCTTGTGCGGGAGGTTGAGAGAAACCGACTAGAGATAGTTGGGCTCACCTCCACGCACAGCTTTGGCTCTGGAATCCAAATCCTCGAGAGAGGCTGGACTCTCCACTACTCTGGAGTTGCCTGCGGTGAGAGGTGGCGGGCTGGTGTGGGCTTGCTCATAGCCCCCCAGCTCAGCTGCCATGTGTTGGAGTTCACCCTGGTGAACGAGAGGGTCGCTTCCCTGCGCCTTCGGGTCGGGGATAGGTCTCTCACTGTTATTTGTGCTTACAGGCCAAATGGCAGTGCAGAGTACCCGGCCTTCTTGGAGTCTCTGGGAGGGGTGCTGGAAAGTGCTCTGACCGGGGACTCCGTCGTTCGACTGGGGGACTTCAACGCTCACGTGGGCAGCGACAGTGACACCTGGAGGGACGTGATTGGGAGGAACGGTCCCCCGGATCTGAACCCGAGTGGTGTTCTGTTATTGGACTTCTGTGCTAGTAACAGTTTGTCCATAACGAACACCATGTTCAAGCATAAGTGTGTCCACCAGTGCACGTGGCACCAGGACGCCCTAGGCCGGAGATCGATGATCGACTTTGTAGTTGTTTCATCTGACCTGCGGCAGTATGTCTTGGACACTCGGGTGAAGAGAGGGGCGGAGCTGTCAACTGATCACCACCTGGTGGTGAGTTGGATCCGATGGCGGGGGAGAAAGCTGGACAGACTCGGCAGGCCCAAAACGTACTGTGAGGGTCTGTTGGGAACGTTTAGCAGAGCCCCCTGTCAGAAAGATCTTTAACTCCCTCCTCCGGCAGAGCTTCGACCAGATCCCGAGGGAGGTTGGTGACATTGAGTCCGAGTGGACCATGTTCTCCACCTCCATTGTCGATGTGGCCACTCGAAGCTGTGGCCGTAAAGTCTCCGGTGCCTGTCGTGGCGGCAACCCCCGAACCCGGTGGGATGCCGTAAAGCTGAAGAAGGAGACCTACTGAGCCTGGTTGGCCCGTGGGACTCCTGAGGCAGCTGATAGGTACCGGCAGGCCAAGCGGACTGCAGCCCGGGTGGTCGTGGAGGCTAAAACCCGGGCCTGGGAGGAGTTCGGTGAGGCCATGGAAAAGGACTATCGGTCGGCCTCGAAAAAATTCTGGCAAACCATCCGGCGCCTCAGAAGGGGGAAGCAGTGCCCTGCCAACACTGTTTACAGTGGAGGTGGGAATCTGCTGACTTCAACTGGGGATATTGTTAAACGGTGGAAGGAATACTTCGAGGATCTCCTCAACCCCACCAACACATCTTCCACTGAGGAGGCAGAGGCCGAAGGCTCGGAGGTGGACTCGCCCATCACCCAGGCCGAAGTCACTGAGGTAGTTGGGAAGCTCCTCGGTGGCAAGGCACCGGGGGTGGATGAGATACGCCCTGAGTACCTCAAGTCTCTGGATGTTGTAGGGCTCTCTTGGTTGACACGCCTCTACAACATCGCGTGGCGGTCAGGGACAGTACCTATGGACTGGCAGACCGGGGTGGTGGTCCCTCTTTTTAAGAAGGGGGACTGGAGGGTGTGTTCCAACTACAGAGGGATCACACTCCTCAGCCTCCCCGGGAAAGTCTATGCCAGGGTACTGGAGAGGAGAATGCGGCCGATAGTTGAACCTCAGATTCAGGAGGAACAATTCCTGTGTCCCTCGTGGCACCCTGTGGGGGGTGCTCTGGGAGTATGGGGTCCGGGGCCCTTTGCTAAGGGCTGTCCGGTCCCTGTACGACCGGAGCAGGAGCTTGGTTTGCATTGCCGGCAGTAAGTCAGACCTGTTTCCAGTGCATGTTGGACTCCGGCAGGGCTGCCCTTTATCACCAGGCCTGTTCATTATCTTTATGGACAGGATTTCTAGGCGCAGCCAGGGGCCGGAGGGAGTCTGGTTTGGGGACCACATGATCTCGTCTCTGCTTTTTGCAGATGATGTTGTCCTGTTGGCTCCATCAAGCCAGGACCTTCAGTGTGCACTGGGATGGTTTGCAGCTGAGTGTGAAGCGGCTGGGATGAGGATCAGCACCTCCAAGTCTGAGACCATGGTTCTCAGTCGGAAAAGGGTGGCTTGTCCCCTTCAGGTTGGTGGAGAGCTCCTGCCTCAAGTGGAGGAGTTCAAGTATCTTGGGGTCTTGTTTATGAGTGAGGGAAGAAGGGAATGTGAGATTGACAGACGGATCGGTGCAGCTTCTGCAGTGATGCGGTTGATGTACCGGTCTGTCGTGAGGAAGAAGGAGCTGAGCTGTAAGGCAAAGCTCTCGATTTAACGGTCGATCTACGTTCCTACTCTCACCTATGGTCATGACCTTTGGGTAATGGCCGAAAGAACAAGATCCCGGATACAAGCGGCCGAAATGAGCTTTCTCCGCAGGGTGGCGGGGCGCTCCCTTAGACATAAGGTGAGGAGCTCGGTCACTCGGGAGGAGCTCAAAGTAGAGCTGCTGCTCCTCCACATCAAGAGGAGCCAGCTGAGGTGGCTCGGTCATCTGTTTCGGATGCCTCCTGGACGCCTCCCTAGGGAGGTGTTCCGGGCATGTCCCACCGGGAGGTGACCCCGGGGAAGACCTAGGACACGCTGGAGGGACTATGTCTCTCGGCTGGCCTGGGAACGCCTCGGTATCCCCCCCGAAGAGCTGGAGGAAGTGTCTGGGGAGAGGGCGTCTCTGCTTAGACTGCTGCCCCCGCGACCCGGCCCTGGATAAGCGGTAGAAGATGCATGGATGGATGCACAACTGGGGCCATTTTAAAATTCTAAAGGAGGAACTAAACCTTATTCTCTTAAAATGACTGTAGTGTATTTAAATACGTCACATTTCATATGCAGAGAATTCAGCAGCCAATCAGATGTACCAAAGACTAATGTTTATAAAAACATAACCCAAAGCTAGCTCCAGGATTTTCCTTCTGAAATGTTGTGGGTGTTGTCAGGGTATGGCAAACTGATCCCGTTGATGTTTTATGAAATCCTCTGTTACATTATGAATGTGGAAATGGTAGTATAATAATAATAAAAAAAAAATCTCACCAAATCCTAAAGGCTGTCCCCCGATACGAACCATCTTCCACAGCTCTCCAGACGCACTGGTGAAGAGCACGTTGTTTGGAAACCTTTGAGTATATAAACAGTAAGTAAGTAAGGCAGATATATAAAAAGATGACTATGACCTTTTAAATCTAGTGCCATGGTTAACTATTGAATTATGCTAATCTAAAAATGCTGGAGGGATTTAGACCAGGGCCGACGGGCCAAACATTCCTGAATTTTGTTTCAATGTTTGCCTTAATTAATCCATAACTGTATAATTATCCCGTTTGCCACATGTGATTAAACAGTGGGAAGTGGAGATTGTGGACAGTTTGGTTTACGTTGCTTTTCTCTTCCAGCCTCTCTAGACTGTCCAGTTCCAGGTTGGACTGAAACTAGAAGTCTAGCCTCACCAGCTTTAAAACCACCTCCAGCACACAAACCTCCACACCTCCAAAACACACCGAGGTAAAAGTATCTTTTACAATATGTAACAATGTACTATTATTTCAAAAGATTGAGTAAAAACAGCATATAAGTGTTGATTTCAATAACAATATCTTACTATATTGTTTTAAATATATTTTTCATAACATTCAAAAGGTCATAAATTATAGAATTGAAATCCAGTTATAAAAGCAATTAAAGAGCACTCTGAAAGGGGACAGGCACAAACTGAAACAAAAACAGTGAAACTGTTTTTGTTTCAGTTTGTGCCTGTTTAACCCGCAAAGTCCCAATGTAAAAAAAAAAGGCATGTACAGAAGAAGTTACAATTTGCCATAGAACACATCAACTGGCCTAAAGAGAACTGGAGGAACATTTTGTGACTGATGAGAGTAAAACTGTTCTTTTTGGGTCCAAGGGCCACAGACAGTTTGTGAGACGACCCCCGAACTCTGAATTCAAGCCACAGTTAACGGAAGACGGTGAAGACGGTGAAGACAGTGAAGACAATGAAGACAATGAAGACAATGAAGATGGTGAAGACGGTGAAGACAGTGAAGCAAGCATCATGATATGGGCATGTTTCTCCTACTATGGTGTTGGGCCTATTCATCACAGACCAGGGATCATGGATCAGTTTGAATTTGTCAAAATACTTGAAGAGGTTATGTTGCCTTTTGCTGAAGAGGACATGCTCTTGAAATGTTTGTTTCAACAAGACAATGACCCCAAACTCACAGTAAACGAGCAAAGTCTTGGTTCCAAACCAACAAAATTAATGTTATGGAGTGGCCAAATGTTTGTACAAAATAGTTTTGAGTTTGTACAGTCAACGGCAGACAGTTATTTTTTTAACACACCCCTTTTAACTAATTGTCCAATTGCACAGCCTTAAGAGCGTGCATATCATGAATGCTGGGTCTTGTTTGTTTTCTTAGAATCTACTGCACCTACTGGGAACTTGTTTGACATTTAGCAATAAAAAATATACTAAAAACGTGGATTATTTTGGTTAGTCACATTGTACTGCTATTATTTTGAACATTATTGTATGTTCAAAATAGAACATGAAGTTTGTGCTTCACTTTCTACTGTTCAACTTTAGTTTCAAAATTTGTGCAATAATCACTGTCACTGTGAAGGAGTAGGTTCATTTGTTCATTAGAATCACCCCAACATCAGTAAAACCACTGGACTATTTATGGCACATATGAACAACAGATGAAATAAACCTGATTACATCCGGGATGCATGTGTGAAAAGGGCTTAGAGTAAACTGTGAGGAGGGGGCAGTGCTACAGCTATGACTCACCCACTCTTCTTTCAGTACATTATCATTCATCAGAGAGCAGCTATTGCTACAACAAACTCGTTGTCTCTTCAAGTGACACTCATAAATGCGTTACCCCAGAGCTAACCTGATGCCAGACCAGTGTTTATTTAAAAAAAAAAAAAAGATAATGTCTTGTCAGCAACATAAATAAAGGTTTGTGCTGCATACCTCTGGGCCGTCTGCTCATCCATCACCAGAGAAATGTAGCCCTCGATCAGGGAGAAGGAGAAGAAGCGGATGCGGTTGGTGTCCTCTCCAGACGCGCCGCTGTCTTTGAGCCTGAGAGGAGACATTAGTGTGATGAGAAAGGACTGTTCAGACAGTCAACAATGATACAACTACAGAAGGTGGATGAGGGGGGACAACCGCCCGCTGAAACATTAGAACTTTAAATCAACAATGAAATATATCTTTAAATACATATTAGTGAGATTTGTTTGAAGTGGTTTAACTTGGACTGAAAGTGGTCGACAGGTATTAGACGGGTGCAGACTTGAAGCAGTTATAAATTACTTTCTAGAAATATATCTGTGTTGGATGATATTTTTTCCACTTATATTGGCAGCACTTCACAATTCTCTACTACTTCATAAACTATTATGAAGTAGTAGAGAATTGTTAAATATATAATAAAAATTATTATTAATGAGTAAACACTGCACTGACTATGGTGATTATTAAAAACAGCTAAAGGACCAAGTAAAGCCACTTTAAATGTGTCCAAATCTAGTTAAAGTCCAAGATAAACCCATAAACCCATTAAAAACGGGTAATAACCCGTTTTAAACCATTTAAAACCACTAATGGTCCAGGTTGAACTTTTCTGCGTGAGGAATATTTTCATACGCACCAATTTGTTTAAAACAGAATAAATTTAGAAGAATCAAGAGGTTTTTGTGGTTTGGTGGTTTTGTTTATTTTTTGGTGCCCATTTTATTATTCTTACATAGTGTCAGTATTTTTAGCAGGAATTGGCACTCCTGAAGTGGAATCAGTTTTATGTCACGCTATCACCTCACTCTGTTGTCAGTTTTCCAAGAACCTCTTATAAAAGGAAAACTAAATTAACAGACCATAGCTCCTGTGTTGTTTCTTTATGCTGCTGCAACACCTAAAGGTCAGGCTTTTCCTCTTGAAAATGACTGAGAATTGAGAAAAATAGCGTAATTCCTCTGAAAAGTCGGAGGCACTTGTGGGGGGCTGCGGGGCCTGCTTTCTTAAGTTAAACATAAAACAAAGTTCAAAGAAAGAAATAGGTGCAAAAATGGCTCTTGACAATAATAACATTATGTCAATGTATGAAGTTACAACAAAAACACTAAGTCTTGTAACAATCACAAAATGTTCCTGTCTGTTGGACACCATGCTGTGAGCAGATCTCTCAGAAGAAAGCACCAAATGAAAAATTATTTTCGGAAACCAGCCAAGCTTTTTACTTCAATAACCATCTCTTGTGCTATAGGCTCACTTCCTCTTGTTTCTAAAAAGAGAGACCTTTGTGTGTCCTGGGAGTTTCCAAACACACCCCATTTGACACAAGGGGAGCTTTAAAACATGTTAGTATTATCAGCTTTAACAGCAATTATTTGTAATATTCTGGAAATAAAGGGCTGCTTCCAATTAAAAAAAATTCAGAAAAATAGCTGCGTGATTAAGGAATACCAGGGGCACACACAAGGGTTAGGGTTAGGGTCCTAAGTATTGTTCCCTTGATCTGTTCAATATCTCAAAGTGCTTGTCCAATATGTATGACCTTTTATGTAACTTTATTCATTCTAAGTGACCAGTGAAGGTTTTAGTCAGACCAAATCAAATGTTTGTGGAATTGGAACTCTGATAATGTGGTTTGTAGTGGGACTGGAGCTCGACTAGGCCTCAGCCCTGCTCCACACTTCACAGAGCTGAACAGATACGGCCTAATTCTGTGGTTATTAACAGTTTTGTGTCAGTGGTTCATCTACTTAGGCAGTACAGATACTGTAAGGGCTGTGTTTAAAGAGTAACTAAACCCTAAACCAACTTTTTTTAGTTAATGATCTGTAAGAATGGGGCCTTATTAGTGCTGTTCACTGATCTGAGTAAAAGTTTTGACATTTGAGAATAAAGTATATTAATTTTACATTTTATGGTGTAAAACCGTCTAAGTGCTGCCCTCCTCAGGTTGAACGGTAGTTACTGCAGTTGAATTTTTAGACTGAAGATTCTTTCCTAGTGTGACGTATACTGGCTCGACTAACGGCTCTCTACCCACGCCCCTGGCACGACCCCACCACACCCTTGGCATTGGCTCACGCCCCTGGTATAAAAACATCTTCCCAAGTAGCGGGTGTTCAAAACATCAGGCTAGCTATATTAGCATGTAGCTACTTGTAGTGTTGCTGGTTGCAACAGCACTGCTGGACTGCATTGCTTTCCAGTTGAGTTGGAAATTAGACGCCAGTGTGCACTTGGCCTGGAACACCGTGAGTTCCTGCTGAGAGCTGGAGTTTGCAGCGGGCATTTTAAGCGGGATTGCTTCTCCAACGCAATGGTGGTGGAAATGTGCTTCTCAAAACAGATCCCACTGAAAAGCAACACAGCGCCTAACGCTGCTCCTGCATGGATTCCCACCACCGCAGCGGCGTCTTGAGGTGAGTGAACATATATTTTGAAACACAATTTATGTTTCTTCCCAGTAAAGCTAAAGTTAATTAATAAATTTTGTCATGTTGCTAGTTAGGTAAAGTATGCTAAACGTTAGCTTCAGCTGCTCCTGATACCGGGCTAACGCGCTAATGAGGGCTGCTGCTGCGTTGATACTGTGCCCAGTACACACAGACATCTAACGGAAGTGTATCCTGATTCGGTCACTATTATCTTGATTCGGTCACGCCCCTTATAGTGCAGTATCCGTTTATTTAACGGCTAATTTGTCAAGCGATCACCGCTAAAGGGTAAGCCACGCTGTTCTACACATATTAACCTATTTGTATGTCGATTTTCAGGTATTTTTGTCAATATTTAGGTGTCTAATGTTTGTATTAAAGTCATTTTCTTTGAGCAAAAGCGTAAGAATGCTCAAGTTGTTTCTCGGCGACGCCTGGCTAGCTGATAGCCTATAGCGTACAGTGTGGTATCTTATCAATAACTGGACAATTAGGGCTGAAAGAAGTCCAGTTTTTAGCTAGTTTGACTCCCACCTGATGAAAGATCAGGCCAGTGTATGACACAAGCTTTATGATGTTTTTTTATTCTGTGAAAAAGTAAAAAAAAATAC
Source organism: Perccottus glenii (assembly GCA_024416835.2). Lineage (NCBI taxonomy): Eukaryota > Metazoa > Chordata > Actinopteri > Gobiiformes > Odontobutidae > Perccottus > Perccottus glenii. The sequence continues at coordinate 1,966,821 of CM044561.2, forward strand.
TGCCGCGAAAAGGCTTTGGCAACAGTCTCGGCTTTGGGAGTGTCTTAAAAACTTTCATAAAAGAAAAGAAGTGATACAATCAATTTGAGCAACAGATTGATGTGTTTGTTAATAATTTGGTTAGTTTTGTTGCTAGCTTGACACCCAAGACAGTGTATAACAATCATAAGTCGTGATGATATTAATCTTTTATTAACATAACTTTTCTTTTACCATTTTTTTTTTTTTTAGCCTCTGTTCTGATGTGGACTGAAGATAGAAATTGGTTGTTTGTAATAAAAATCTGTTGACATTGATTATTTTTAAAACTGAATTGTTAAAATAACTATCAGTGTTAATTACAATAAAATCAATCAATGCCAGGTTTCTTTTAAAGAGAAAATAAAACATGTAAAAATACATCTGTACAGTTGGGACACTCCCAAATGATTTGTAAACTAAAATTACTTTAATAGACAATGATCAGTTAACTTAACGTACGTTAACTGATCATTGTCTGGGATATCTATTCATTAATGTCATTTTACTTATTACAATATTACAATTGAAAAAGTTTTTAATTGAAATTCTTTTTGTGTGTGTCTGTGTGAGCGAATCTTGAGAGGATGGGTTTCATTTTCAGAACATGATCCAAAATGTAGCTTATTAAATGTATCTATTTGCTATTTTTAAAGGAAGAAAGAGGAGAAAGATAGAAAAGGAAAGCAAATAATAAAACAAGGAAGGAGAAATAAAGAAAGGAAAGAGAAGGAAAGGTGAAAAGAAACAAAGAGAAAGGAAGTAAAGAGAAAGGAAGGAGAAAGAAGAAAGGAATTATAAGAGAAAAGGAAAGAACAAACAGAGACAGAAGGTAGGTTTGAGATGTGTGAGTGATTTTCTTCACAGGACTTTCAAGATTACAAATGGAGAAAACTTTGTTAAAAGGTAACCTGTTTAATTTTTGCTTGTGCTAAAATAATTTGCAATATAGTTTTAAAATTTATTTTAAAACATCTCTCTTTAGCTGTGTTTATATTCTCCTTTTTTTGTAAATTAACAGATGCCAAATATTAGGCAGCTAAAGAAAAGGGAGAGGAGGACAAGAAAATGGACCCCGGAGGCCATGGCACAAGCCAAAGAGGAGGTGGAAGCAGGCAGGCTCACCATCAGGCAGGCAGCTGCTCAGTTTGGGGTCCCTAGGTCCAGCCTGAATGACCGAGTCAGAGGAAGGGTGGCCTCTGACTGTGTTCATGGTCAGAGGCCACTTCTCACCCCTGAAGATGAGAATTCCCTGGCAGCGCACTGTGTGTATGCTGCCAGTTACGGTTTCCTCTGACAAAGCCTCAGGTTCTGGTCCACGCCTGGCTCTGTACAACCTGCGCCACCCAGAAACACCAAGGGTGGCGCTGAGCCAGACGTGGTGGATCAACTTTAGGGAGCGCCACCACCATGAGCTCACTATCCGGACCCCAGATATTATTGACCGCGGGAGGGCTTCGTGTGTGCCAAGAGGGGGCCAATTGAGGAATATTTTAAGCTCCTCAAAACCACCCTAGAGGAGCATGGGTTGAGGAGAAGCCCCATCAGATCTACAACTGTGACGAGACGGGGTTTCAGCTGGACTCCACGAAAGAAAGGTTGTCGTGTCCCGGGGACAAAACATGCCTACAAGCAGGCCCAGGGCACCAGGGACCACGTCACAGTCCTGGCCTGCTTCAACGCTGGGGAGGATGTCCCCCATTTATTATCTACAAGGGGGATATCCTGGGGCCCTACAACAAGGATGGGGTCCCCAACGCCTCTATGGGAAGTCGCAGGCAGGGTACATAGACGGTGACCTGTTCCTGAAGTGGTTCAGGCATTTCCTCCTATACGCCACCAAGGAGCGGCCACTGCTGCTAGTGATGGACGGCCACCAATCCCACCTAGGGCCAGAGCTGGTCCGGGCGGCACAGAGGGAAGGGGTCATTCTTCTGTGCTTACCGCCACACACCTCTCACATCCTGCAGCCTCTGGATGTGAGTTTCTTTGGACCCTTGAAGGCAGATTTCTCTGGTGTAGCAGGGGATCTGTCGGTTGTAAGCCACTCTTTTTTGGTTTCCAAAAAAGAGTTTTCAAGGGTCCTTAGAAACTCATACCAGAGGGTAAAGGATCGGGGGGTTGTGGTGGCTGGGTTCAGGAGGTGTGGCCTTTACCCTCTGGACCCGAAGGCCATTGACTGGTCTCGGGTCCATGCCCGGCCTCATCGAGGAACCGCATCGCCTCCGCCAACCCCATCTTCTGAGTCCAGGCCTGATGCTATCCTCTATCCCCACCTCCCCTGCCCCCTGTCATTCCCCCCAACCCAATACACACTCATCCCCTGGTAGCATCAGGCCAAATATCGGCGGACCTGGCCCACCTCCTGGCCGAGGTAAACTTTGCCCGAACCACCGGAAGGGTTAGGAGGAACATCTCCAAGGCTCGGGTCCTGACAGCTCAGGAGATGACCGAGGCCATCGAGGAGGCGGAGGACCGAGCAGCGAGGAGGAGGCACAAGCTCTGGCCAGGAAAGACCGGGAGCAGCAGTTGGCTGAAGACATCGGCCTGACGAACCCTTCATTTGCCCTGCCTAGCGGCTCCCACCCCAGCCGCAGAAGAGGAATGTCCCCTGGGGCGTCATCTGCCAGCTCCGGCCATCCCATTGCCGGTCCCTCAACCCCCCCGGCCCCCTCTATAGCATCCCGCGGTTTTCAGCTGCCTGCCTCCTGCAGATTACCGTCGTCGTCAGTCCCTGTGAGCCTGCCTGTGGCTTTGATCAGAGAGGATGAGGGTAAATTTCTCTATTATTCACTTTAAATCATTAAGCCATATTTAACTGTTAATAACAGTAGTGTTTTATTTTATTTTTTTCATTAGAACCATCAACGTCAGGAGCAGGTGGCCTTCGGGGAACCACAAGAGCTTCCTCTCCCTTGCAATGTAAGTAATATGATTAAAAGCCAAGACAATACACTATGAACTTTGATAATACCTGCTGTACTAGTTATAGGTGTAGACAATTTGTCTACTAAGCTCTTTGTCACTTCTTTTACAGCCATCCAATCATCTTCCTCCAGCTTCTTCTCCCTGTCAGCTGGACCCTCGACATCCGCCGGTAGTACAACATATACTAACAACAAATATAGGCTGTATAAAGTAATATATAGTGTACACAAAATCTGTTTATGTGATTAATTAATTATTGTGGTTCTTTTGTCTTAAACAAGTTCATATAGGATAAGTAAATGAGACATTTAATATGCAATGCTATACTATATAATGGCTCCCTTATATTGTAACCAAATAAAATATTGACTTTCTATTGTCCTTTTTGTGTAGGTCACACCGCCAAAGAAAGACAACTGGAGTATGATGTGTGGCGGTGTGGCCGGTGCTGGCAGCCTGACCCTCCAGAGTCAGACGAGGGACTGGTGTCGTGGGTCCAGTGTGACGATTGTGAAAAATGGTTTCACTGTACCTGTGTGGCTTGGGAGGAGGAGCTGGAGGAAGAATTTATTTGTTTTTGGTGCAATGACGAATGATATGTAAATATTTGCTTGTGCATATAAGTTGTAAATTTTTTATATTTTTTTTGTAAAAACATAAGTATTTTATTTTATTTATTTTAATCAATTTGTAATTATTAAAATCAGTAATTTTGGTGTAATTGTTGTGGCTCCTTGTTTCCTATTATCTTAGAAAACTGAATTTTCCTAATATTTTGTTTCACTTTGAGTGAATCCAGGATTATAAAATAATACATGATCTAATACAGTGTTACAAGTTAAACTCTAAGATAAGACAGAAATTTGTTCAACATCAACATTACTGAAAGGAGCAGATCAAAAACATCCTGAAGAGGGGCTGTAAACAAGTTAACATGACATAAACATTCTAGTGTTTTGTTTTTGGCATGAGATCTTATTCTGAAGGACGGAAATTAGGGCACCGGATGTGTATAAACACCAACGGCAATATCCCAGACCTAACTAAAGCTAATGCAAGCTAAAAAAAAATCCCACAAAGCAAGAAGGTGAGTGTCCGACTCAGGATAATAGTAGTGTCTGACTCAGGATAATAGTAGCTTAGCGCTAAAAGCTTGGGCGATAGCGCTCATTTTACGGCCACAGTAAAAACAATTCAAAAAATGATAATAAAAAAAATATATGGTTAGAAACGTAAGAAACTAGACTTCATTTTAAGATCAGTTAGTTGTCTGAACTCCAGAGACAAACGACGTGATCACCCGTTAAAGACAAAAAAGTTAGCGAATTTTAGCTCAAACCGACCGACTCAGGATACACTTACGTTAGCTTTACTCTATCACTCAATATTCCGTTAGTTATTTCTCGTAAATGTGCAGCACTCTGTTGGACTTGTAGCAGAGATGCAGCCCTTGGCACTAAAGACCTGTCACTGGCTCATGACTCTGGACTTGACTGAACATGAACATCTCATGACTCGTGTAACACCGTGAGTTTTGACTCAACACAGACTCAAAAACTTGTGCGTTTTGTGTCAACTTTACTAATTAGATTGAACGCGAAAGCGCCACCATCAGTGTACGTTGTTTATCGCTGCTCCTCGGGGTAAACCGAGCAGAGCTGGAGCTGCTGAGGACAGTGTATCACAGGCTGCAGCCAACCAGACCGACCCAGAGACAGTACACATGGATTAAAAGACTAGTGCTTTCACGGAGGATATACAGTAATAGTAATGAGAATATTTGTGTTATTAATATCCTTTATAAACATTTTAAAATGAATTAATATAATACTGTAATTGTAAACAATAACACAACTCTTTTGTTTGGCCTAAGATGACCAGAGAAACTGGGGCCAGCCTGAACCAGTCGCTGCAGATCTGCAGGTGAAGCAAAGGTGAGTTTGAATACTGTGAAGCTTTTGTATGTTTAGTTTTTGTGTATTCTTTATTTCTCAGGCACCATGTACAAAAGCAATAATCTCACAAGAAAAGATATGCTTTGTACCAGATTTAGAATTTCAGACTGTCTAGGATCTGATTCCATTGTTTGATGGTTTGAAATGAAAAGGCTGATTGTGCAAAGGCAGAGCATCTTTTAGGGATTGTGCAGTTTTTGTGAGTTGTGGACCCAGATGTTTGGGTCTCATCATATAATCAAGATAACAAATCATTTGTGAAACTCTTGTTTTTGCAGCCACCCAGGCCAGAACGCCTAACAGGAGTGTGTCATGTGACACAGAAACTGATGGAGCTGCCAGAGTGTCCCAGGACAAGCTCTACTCCAATAATGAGGGTAAAACATTAAATTTACTTATTTATAAAAACATTGCTCTCTTCTTCCTGGAACTACCCTGTTTAACCAATGTCTCACCAAAAGCTGAAGATAAGTGTAACACTACAATACAAGTGTTAGAGTCTGTAACACAGGGGTTTAGTGCTACTGCCTCAAAGTCTGGATGGACTGTTATGCAGCCAACTCACCAACCTGTCACACCTGTGCATTACCTACAACATGAGAAACAATGTTTATCACTACTTTGTTTTGGATGTAACTATTATATTTGGTTAGAGTTGTGTCTTTTTTGCATAATACTTATTAAATTAACTGGACTTGACACTGGTCTTATTTCATAGCCATACCTTGAGTATCTCTCTATAACACATTCTCTCCCAGGACCAGTGAGCTGCAAGACAAGAGTTTTTTAACAGTTGTAGAGGGAGACTTGAAATCTCTGTTTTGTGTGTAATTAACACTAATTACCAAAATCAAACTAAATGCATAGGTTTGCAATTTCTGAAACTTTGTTAGCATTTGCTAAGCATTAGCCTAAATTAGACAATGCTAACGTTTTATCACTAGCCCCATTCTCTCTTGTGCTGTAAGACTTCACTCTTTAACTTTGGGAGTTGTTGAGACCGCGGTTTGAGCCAGTGGCACAAACTGATAAGGCTCTAGCCCTGTGTGCACAGAAATGTCCTCCACTTAGAAGGACCGCTCTGTAGCAAAGCTACTAGCTTCCTTCAAGTCTCCATTTTTGCGAGTCTGACAGCTGCTGTCAATCAATCCGTCACTGCGGGTCTCAGGTTCACGCCCCCGCTGAGCTCCGCCCTCGAATCTTCCCCTCTGTCTCTGCTGGGCTCTGCCCACTTTTCCAGCATTTTTCAAATTTTGTGAGTGGGTGGAGTTACGATTTGACCAGGGGTTTAGTTACACTTTAAAGCAGCCCAGGGTTCTTAGAGCAGTAGAATCATTTCTATCTCACTGGCACAGTCCCCACACTTTATTTCATCAAGTCCTGAAGGAGCCACCAAAAAGACAAAAAATACTTTGTTTAAAGATTCTAGGAAGAGAAAACGTCAGTTAAACCGAGAGAGAGAGCTCGTTCTCGAGTCAAACTTGGCCAAGCTTTTACAGAATGACATCAGCTCAAACAAAGTGAAGGACTCAAAACTGATTTATGTTGTTGAACCTGTAAGATACTTTGCCTAACAACTTTATATTCCTATTTTATTCTCTATTTCCATTAGATCTATTGTTATTTTATGTTCTTTGAGATATAGCTAGCGTTATGTGACATTTATTTAGCTTACGGCTCGCAGAGATGAAAGCATTACTCCGAGAGGAGTGTTTGTTTCATTTACGGGCTTTATGTGAGACAACGGCAGTTCAAATGTAACTTTAGATATTATACATAATGCCCCAAATATTGTTTACATAGCCTCAGCTTTATTTTTAGACCCAATGCAAGATTTTAATTTAACGACAGTGAATAAAATAATGTATACAGTATATTATGACTTTTATTATCAAGACAATTTCTAAAATTACCCACCTCTATTTAGGTTTTTATTTCTTGTACTGTATTTTCTGATTCTTTTTGTAAAACTAGTGTGGCTGGTGAGCGTTGTTGTCCAGAGCCGCACTAGGAGTATTTACGACTTGTCTTGTTGAAAGCTGTAGGGGGAGCTGTGCAAATCTTACTTACTTCTGCTTTAAATTATAAATGGTAAATGGTGTGCATTTATACAGTGCTTTTTGTACCCGTCTCCAAAACCAAAGCACTTTACATGATGCTTCCATTAACACACATCCACAGCTGGAGCAGACCAATGATTGTAAAAAATATGTCTTCCACCCATTGCTCTCCTATTCACCAATGTTATTGTTAACACAGGACAATAAAATGTCAGTTACATCTGGGCTTTTCAGCTTTTACTCCAGAGTAAAACAATATTTTTTAGATAGCATAAACGGACATATTAATCAAAAATTCAGAGACCGGAGCCATCTTTAGTACCATCTTTTGTTCATACTCCAGAACTGTGGCGCTGGACGTAAGGTGGGTTAAGTCTCTTGCAGAGGATATATAGTTTAGTATTGTATTTATTGTATTAGTATTTAGTATTGTTACAGTAAGGCCTCAGTCTTCTTCACAAAGCTGATATTTGACAGAACATTTCCTGATGCAGTTCTACAGAGACTGTGAGAGCAGTGAGAGGTGGTGGTTACCCTCCGGAGTAGAACATGACATCCATGAGCAGCGTAGCCACAGACGGCAGCGTGTCGGGGTCCAGGCTGGTCACACAGAACATGTTACTGGGACTGGATAGAGGGTGGATGATGGGACGGGGCACTGCACAGGGACAGAAAGAGACAGTCACAACATCATCTTTGTAGGAACAGAGGTATGTTTTCTAGGAATGGAACAATTCTAAACATAATATTGTCCATTTTATGTGCGCATAATTTTATGTTGTACATTTGTTGAACAATAAGATTGGGCCAAGAAATATCTGAGGACAGACAAGGTTTTGTGACTGATGAGATGAGACTGACTCTTGACGGACAGATGGATGGACCCGTGGTTGGATCAGTAACAGACACAGAGCTCCACTTCGACTCAGACATCAGCAGGTGGAGGTGTGGTACTGGTATGAGCAGGTATTATTAAAGATGAGCTAGTTGCACCTTTTCATGTTGGACTCAAAATCAACTCTCAGACCTGCTGCCAATTTTTAGAAGACACTTTCTTTAAACAGTGGTCCAGGAAAAAGTCTGCATCTTTCAAGAAGACTTTGATTTTTATGAAAGACAACTCTCCATCACATGAATCAAAGTTGTCCACTGTGTGTCTGGCCAATAAAGGCCTTAAAGATGAAAAACTAATGACACCTGACTTAAACCCTATTGAGAACCTTTGGGCCCTTCTTAAGCAGGACATGTACAGTGAAGGTAAACAGTACACCTCTGAACAGTGTCTGGGAGGCTGTGGTTGATTCTGACCAGATCAACAAACTGACTGACTCCGTGAATGGAAGGACTGTGACTGTTATTGAAAAGAAGGGTGGCTATATTGGTCACTGAGTTATTTTTATTATTTATTTTTAATTTCAAAAATTTTCTTTGTAAATTTTGAGTTTTATTATTCTCACTTTAACAGGTGAAAATAAACAAGTGAGATGGAAAATCTTTGTTTTTCATTTAGTTGCATAATAATCCTGACACTAATAGTTGCCTAATAATGTTGTACATGTAGATATTCTCTAAAGAAAGACAAAACTTCACTTTTACTTCTTAAATGTTCAGGTTTGAGGGTTTAACATTTTGGACCAAGAGCTCTGTAGTTGTACAAAAACAAAATGAATCCTCAAGAATACAACTTGCCTAATAATTGTGCACACAGGTCATAGGTCAAACTATTTATCTACAATGTCTTCATTATGTTTTCAATGTTCTGGTTTTATTTACAAGAGAACTTTACAGTGAGACACTATCATACATAAATTACATAATAAATAATCCTAAAATACAAAATTTTGACGCTGGAATTTAAAGTATAGTAAAATATGCAATAAACACATTTATGATAGAACTATAAACTTTCATTTGTGGCATATGCACATGCACATTTTGATGATATCACAGATGATTTTTATGCCCAGAAATCAAATGGAAACCAAACTCTAGTCCCTACTAGACCCACTTACTGAAGACTAAATACAGGAAAATATATTTAGAAAACCAAAACATCTAGTCCTACCGAGTTTTGGCTTGACAAAGCCATTGCTGACTCCCAGGTGGGGGGCAGCGACAGTCTCTCCGTTGACCACCCGCAGCAGTGTGAACTCGGAAGACAGCGTGTGCATGACCAGAGGCAGATCCCGCTCTCGAACCTGAGGAGGAACAAGGAGAAGAAAAAAACAAACTGTTTTAGAGTGTCCCGCCCCCTTTCATTCATTCTTCCACAGAGAGCAGGATATGGTTGTGTGTTCAGCTCTGAAGTTAGTACTCCACTATCTTACTGCTTTGGTTACACGCTTCACCTTCATCTGCCATTTCTAACAGGCACCCTGCAGCTGGGGTCACATTTTGAAACTCCACTTTTTGCATATTTTAATGCAATTATCCATAGATGTTATAACTTTATTAGAATGCATTTTCAGATTTCCAATTTTCCAAAAGACACTACAAGCATTTAAGAATCAAGCACCATTTGTTAAAGCTCCAATACTTGGATGCGCTGTTCAACTTAACTGCCTCCCACAATCAATCACAGCATTTCATTGTTGGGACACATAACCATCAGTCCTTCAATTATATTTACACACAAGCCACACCCTCTACATTCAAGATTAGACTTAAACCGTCATTTTAATAAAGTAAGGCTGGCCTAAACTAGCCACTAGCTCTGCTGCTGTAGTTTTGGCTTCCAGGGATTTCCCATTATGCAATGGGCTCTTGTCTCACTTCTCCTCTAACTGTCATATGGATCATATTTATGTTCTATTATTGCATGTCACTGAAGTCTTTGTCTTTCATATCTTTCATGTGGGGGCTGAACCTCTCTACTGCGTCTGCTCTACTGTCATTATTCATCGTTGTAAATGTCTCCTGTGAGCTGTTGAGCAGAGTAGGTTTTGATAAAACCAAACTGGAGAACTTTAGGTTCATCTGTTGCACAACTTTGTCTCTCAGCTCAGGTTTAAAAACTAAACCAATAATCACTGGGTGTGGTCATGCCCTGAACAGCCAATAGCATTCAACCTAGAGCAAAAGGGGGCGGGCTATTTCTGCAGATAAAACCGTGAGCAACATGGTCACAGCCAAAAACAGGAAAAAGAAAAGGCTTACATTGAGGATAGGCCAACTTTAAACTACACACTAAGTGTACATTGGGTTGATGTAATAACTTAAATCTAAGTTCATTTTACAGGAATAATTGCTAAAAATTATGAAAAAATAAATCAGAAACAACTGAAACATTCTTTTAATAAAACTTAGATTGTGACAGCAAATAAAAATTAAATACTGAAACAGCTTTGTGCAGAGTCTAATCAAGTATATCCTGTAAAACAGTGTTTCCCAGCCGGGGGGGGAACGCGGTGGTCCGCGACCATGTTTCAGGGGGTACGCAGAATTATTATAGATAATTAATTACACAGTTGTGCCGTGAGAAATTATACAATTTACAATAACTATACAATAACTGTTAAAAATCTATTTAGTTACTTGCAATACATTGCTATTTTTGAGCGCCCACGACTCAGGCCGACATGTTTGTGTTGAATAGTTTTGAGATGCCTTTATTGATCTGTTTTTTTTAAATCAGTAATGTGTCTGTGAAAGTGTTAAATTTTTTAAAATTATATTTAACTAAACAAATGTTGGATAGCAGTGACATTAAGAATTCCAAAAAAGAGTAGATTTTTATGTTTCTGAAGGAAATACAAGTCATGAAGTAATTCAACAATCAACAAAGCTATTTGTTCTTTCTGTCCAACAGGTCTTGTTGAATTAGTTGGTTCAGACTTCATCTGGCGTTGTTTTGACAGCTCTATGGCACTCAGTTATGTTTCTAACATTACTAATGTAAGTCATTTCTGTTGTTTCATAGTAACCAGCAGATATTATGGGGCACAAACACTAATCAGATTTAAAACCTTTTACATGACCCCTTTGATGAGGGCTACTCATGATAAAATAGCTCAGGGGCAACAGAAGACAAAAAAGGTTGGGAACCACTGCTGTAAAAGACAGATTTGACTTTTCTAATTTGATTGGTCCACTTTGGTTTTGCGGGCCCTGAACATGAATAAAACCTGCTCTGGAGCGAGGTGTTGTAAGTTACCATGGCTATGAAACATGCTAAAAACCAAACCACCTTGAAAATTCAGAGTCTGCTCAAACTATATATGTATATGAAGTTTCATTATGCTGTATCAGGGTCAGACAGAAGTTTTAGGATTGATAATAAAATGCCCTTGCCAAAACAACTGAACAGAAACATGTAGAACAAAAACTAGACTTGTGACTTTAATAATAATTCAATATAGGGATGAAAAGGATAAAAAAAGCAAACCTAACAGGAGCAGAACACGGCACAAAAAGCATACAACAAAACACTAAGTACAATCCAAACACAACTCTTTCTCTCCCATTTTCAAAAACAGTTCATGCATGACGTTTTCGTTCCAGTTTTCCAGGTAGGATCTCTGTAAACTCTCCAGACTCTTATAAAAGGATTTAAGTCACGTGTTCTTTATGTAACACAAAAGACCTGCTTCCTGTTTAGTAATAAATAATCAGACGACAGGGCAGTGAGTTTCTCATTTCATTTTAAATGCAACAAACACGACCCGGGGCACAAACCGAGCGCCTGTCTGTGTTAGATACCTGGAATTCAGGCTAGAGGCTGAGCTGCTGATCCGTTTACATAACCAACCCCAGATTATCAGCATCTATGCTTTTTGAAATTTTCAGAAATGTGTCTGAGCTCTTCCACAAAGCTTGTTTTTCCCACACAGCACAGGTAATAAGGCCTTGTGGCCAGGAGAGAGGATTTCAGTCAAAATCACAGGAATCCATGCTTCCGGCATTTTCAGTGCAAACAGAGCTGCCAGTGGAGGACACTGGGAGCACTCTAATTCTGACCAGCTTCTCCTTGCCTTCACACAGAACAGGGATATGATATACCATAGATCAGGGCTCCCCAACAGTCGGACTCCAGGCCGAATCCGGACCAAAACATTTTCCATAATTACAAAAGCTTTGTGGAAAATATATCTTTGAACCGGCACTTCTAGGACAGCTACAGTGGCAAGAAAAAATATGTGAACCTTTTGGAATTACTTGGTTTTCTGAATAAAGTAGTCTTAAAATGTGATTTGATCTTCATCTAAGTCAAGGATACTGACAAAGATAATGTGTCTAAAAATAATTACACAAAGAAATTCTGATCTTTCATGTCTTTATTGAGAACAACCAAAAAAACTCATAGTGCTTGTGGAAAAAGTAAGTGAACCCTTGAGTTAATGACCTCAAAAAAGCTAACTGAAGTCAGGATTTAGCACACCTAGAGTCTTGTTGAGATAATCCATTTGGAGGTGTGGACTACAGCTACTTTGACTGATTAAAACCCCTCAGACTTTTGGAGTTTTCTCTGCACAAGAAGAACACACTTATGTGAGCCATGCCAGGCCAAAAAGAGCTTTCAGAGGAGCTACGATCAAGAAGTGTTGCTTTACATAAAGCTGGAAAGAGTTACAAAGTTATTTCAAAGACATTAGAAATTCACCAGTCAGACTAACAATCTACAAACGTTGATGCTTTGTGACTATTGCTATTGTACCAAGAAGTGGGCGACCAGTCAAAATGACACCAAGAGCACAATGAAGATTCATCAATGAGGCTCAACAACCCCGAATGACAGGCAAAGATTTTAAGGAATTATTGGAACTTGCTAACATCTCTGTTCATGAGGCTACAATACATAAAACACTGAACAAGCAGGGTATCCACGGCAGGACATCACTGCTTACTAAAAAGAACATAGTTGAACGCCTGAAGTTTGCAAAAGAGCACATTGACACTCCACAGCCGTAGTGGCTAAATGTTTTGTGGACGGATGAAACTAAGATTAAACTATTTGAAAAAAACACACAGCGCTACATCTGGTGTAGACAGAGCAGAACATATCATCATTAAAACATCATCCCAACTGTAAAGTCTGGTGAAGGAAACATCATGATGTGGGCCTGCTTTGCTGCATCAGGGCCTGACCAGCTTCAATCATTGAGGGGAAGATGAATTCATAAGTATATCAGACAATTCTTCAGAATAATGTGAGGATGTGTGTATGTCAGCTGAAACTGTAGAAGGTGATGCAACAGGACAAAGACCCAAGTCCACAACAGAATGGCTTCAGAAAAACAAAATCTGCCTTTCGGAGTGTCCAAGTCAGAGCCCAGACCTCAACCCAATAGACATGTTATGGTTTGACTTAAAGAGGGTCTTAAACACGAGAAGTCTAATGTGCAGCTCTGATCCACAGCTACAGGAAGCCCCTGGTTGAGGTTATTGCTGCCAAGGGGGAGTCAACCAGTTATTAATTCTAAGGTCAGCATGTTCTGCATTGGTGCAGCATTGGTGGAATGATCTACTGCTTCTACAAGATCAGCAGATTCTGTAGCCATCTTTAAAACACCTGACTGACAAACACTGAGTTCTACTTCCTTTCTATCAATTCCTTTCTTCAAAAAAAAAAAAAAATTCTCTTATCTTTAGCTTGCCAACTGCGCTGGGTTTAACCTGACTAGTTTTTTGTGCACTTATGCTTTTTGTACCTTGTGTTGTTAAAATTGCTTCCATTGTTTTCCTCACTTGTAAGTCGCTTTGGATAAAAGCGTCTGTAAATGACTAAATGTAAGGGTTCACTGACTTTTTCCACAGCCATTTTGAATGTTGAATGAGTGTGTTCAATAAAGACATGAAAGATCAGAATTTAAAAAAAATATATATATCCTTGACTTAGATGAGGATCAGATCACATTTTAAGACAAATTTATTCAGAAATTCATGAAATTCCAAAAGGTTTACATTCTTTTTTCTTGCCACTGTGTGTATAAACGCGTGGGTCGTTCGAACCAAATGTATGTTAATTTGAAAAATCAGAATAGGTGTGAAAGAGTTTTTGGAGTTTAGTGACAAATAAGCCTTAGGCTACGTCCACACGACGCCAGTGCATCCCCTATCCGATCTTTTTTTTTCCCGTTCTAAAAAAAAATTCCGTAAACACGGCATTGTCTCAAGAAATATCTGCGTACACACGAAACCACTGAAACCGACTGAAAACGATGTAGTATATATGCCAGACCAGTATGCAGGGTTTCTGCAGGGTTTAATCAGTCAAATTTAAGACTTTTTATGACCTTTTTATGACCATTATGATTTGAATTTATGACCTACACAAATTACGATAAATAACTTCAGTCATTAAAATTCCTTTTAAAAGTCTTTATTATTGACTTTCATTGAAAGTAGCAAGTTTTATTATGTAAAGAGTAATTCTATTATTTCTTACTTAAGATTAAGAAACTGAAGCCTTCACCTTCTTTTTCTTGAGTATCAAGAACACAGAAACACTTAACAATTGTAAAATCAAATGTAAAGTTGGTGAAATATTAAAGAAAATATATTGATTTTCAGAAGGCTTTTATTTTGAAATGCCACATCAGATTCTTCTGAAATTTCCTGGAGAGCATCAGGAGGTCCTCTGCTACACACCAGAAGTGGAATGACCCTTTCTTTGGCAATTAGTAGTTTTCTATAAAATCCAGTCTAAAATTTGGTACATCTTTAAAGAAAATTATGAATTTTCAGGGGGCTTTTATTTTGGAATGCCACATCAGATTCTTCTGAAATTTCTTGGAGAGCATCATGGGGTCCTCTGCTACTCACCAGACGTGGAATGACTCTTTGGCAGCTGCAACTTTACTTTTAATCAATTAAATAAATTTGGTGTAAAAAAATTCTGAATTATCAGGGGGCTTTTATTTTGTAATTCTGCATTAGACTGTTCCTAAATTACATGCTTTAATATTATTTTTTACATTTATTTGAAATTTAACAAAAACATTGTTGTATCATTGCAACATCAAAGATACATTTTTAAAACTGAATTGATTATTGAGTTTGTGAATAATATATATTTATGATAAAAACTGAATATTAACTGTCAAAACAGACGAGCTGCCGAGAGTGGAAAATGTAAAAATGAACATTCATCAGTTCGAAGGACGTCTAGGCGCTGTTTCCTTGCATTACCGTAAAACAGCTAATACGGGAGCACTAAATAAAGACGGGCTGGCTTGACTGGTGTTTTGCGAACGGGATGGCTTGACCGCAGTATCCAAACCACTGTGTGTGGCACTGGATGAGACAGAAACAGAATCCCGCGCTGTACTTGGACCGGGTAACGTTTGTGACGGAGCCAAACAAAACTGACTGATCGCACGCACTCGCTGCAGGCTTTTCCGACTTTGCATGCGACTTCAAGGCTTTTATGCCTAAACTAGACATCTCCAACGCGTCTTCTTACACAGAGTACAATAGGCTTGATACCGATTATTTGCGACGGGCTTAAGCCAGCTACTAAACGCACCGTCTTCGAGCCACAGATCATTAAACGTACATTTACCCATTGTGATCAATTAAACTAAGCAGTGACAGTATGATATATTCGGAGTTCGCACGGGTTTCTGGGAAGTCCTTCTGACAAGTCTGTATGCTGCCGCATGGACCTTGTAGTTCTGGAGCGCTGTGATACCAGTGTGATACCACCCAGATTCCTCACACAGAACTACAACAGGCAAAACAAATTAATGCCATTGCACGCGAGCGATTTTGATGGAAGAACAAATTAATGGACGAGCATATCAATTTAAGACGTGACTAAATGTTTTTTATGACTTTGTATGGAAAAACCGGACGTTTTTATGACTTTTTATGGCCTTAAATTCTTATTGTTAAATTTATGACTTTTTATGACCCCGCGGAAACCCTGAGTATGGTGCGCTGTAATTCTGCCACAGATATACACTATACACGGAGAAGAAGACTTTGAGCATGCGCATAACCTTGCGCGCTGCAGAAGAAGACGAAGACCTAAATATTTATTTGAGGTGGATCTAAGAGCATGTGGCGTATGGTGTTGTCCATTATCGCTTGTTGCTCACCACAACTGCATAGAAGCAATAGATTTTGCTGTAATAAAGCTAGTAGGCTTAGTAGCTTCTGCAGCACGAACTCAATTATGTAGTCCGCCATTATTGTTGTTGCTGTTACGTGTGACGAGGCCGACACGTGATGCGATGACATCATCGTTTCACAAAATATACGGATTGGCTGTACACACGAAACCGCAAGGGTGTCGTTTTCAGATTTATCCACTTTAGAACCCGGTTTCAAAAAATAGCGGATTCAGTCTCCCAAAACGCCGGATCCGTGTGGACGAAACGCCAATACGATAAAAAATGTATCCGTATATTTTGTGAAACGATGATGTCATCGCATCACGTGTCGGCCTCGTCACACGTAACAGCAACAACAATAATGGCGGACTACATGATTAAGTTCGTGCTGCAGAAGCTACTAAGCCTACTAGCTTTATTACAGCAAAATCTATTGCTTCTTCAACAAGCGATAATGGACAACACCATACGCCACATGCTCTTAGATCCACCGCGAAAATAAATATTTAGGTCTTCGTCTTCTTCTGCAGCAGCGCGCAAGGTTATGCGCATGCTCAAAGTCTTCTTCTCCGTGTATAGTGTATATCTGTGGCAGAATTACAGCGCCCCATACTGGTCTGGCATATATACTACATCGTTTTCAGTCGGTTTCAGTGGTTTCGTGTGTACGCAGATATTTCTTGAGACGACGCCGTGTTTACAGAATTTTTTTTTAGAACGGGGGAAAAAAAAGATCGGATAGGGGATGCACTGGCTTCGTGTGGACGTAGCCTCAGTGTCTGTGGGAATCCTACAGGGGAATCCTGTATTTAAAATGTTCTCACACATTTATGAAGGTGCATTAAAGGCATGATATGCAGGATTTCAGGCTGGTGTTAATAAACAACCATGTCCTGAGCCCTATTCTTTGATAAATCCAGTTTTCTTTTGGCTTTTAATCAACTCTTGCCTCTTTTGATTTTGTAGCATTTTCCTTTCTTCTGTGAGCTGTCACTCAGAAACATCCCTCCTCATGTAAACAATGGAAAAAATACAGAGGACCTACATTTATTGCTACAGTGTTCAAGAGGCTGTAGGTGTGGAATAAATGAGTTTTAACTTAAACAAAAGTATATTTAAACACATATCTTTTCTCACCCTCACAATGACGAAAGTTAACTAAGCAGACCTCAACCATAGATTATCCTAAAGATAAAAGCTATTTAAATGAGCCTTTGTGGACCTCCTGATGGTTACTGACCGACCAGTCAGAGGGCTTCATGGTGCCATCAGACATTTAGTAACACCACATAACTTTTAGCACTTTCATGTTCTCCCCGTTCTTGGGTGGGTTTCCTCCTGGGTACTCCGGTTTCAAAGCCTGGCCAGCCGCGACTAACTCTTTTCCTATCTTATACCCTGCATTTGAATTCAAGGACGGGTTTACAAGAGGAATATTAACACTACACAGCTGGTTATCAACAAGGAAGCCACATTAGTGCTGCTTATTAACATGGCCAGCAGTAGAGCAGACGAGGGCTGCACGATATTGGAAAAAAATTACATTGCGATATTTCTTTTCCCAACGATATATATTGCGATATTGAGAGCCATCAATCCAGGCTAAAGTCAATCATTACAATTCCATGATATTAATAATTTCACTAATAAGCAAGCTTCATTACAAGTGACAAAAAGGTCACTTAATATTTTATTCGAAAATTAGATTTCTGTAAACACAGAAGCAGAACACATTTTTAAATAAAACAGCAGCTTTACACCAACCCTCTTGATTGGTTTACAACAATATAACTTAAAATAAATATATTTTTTATAAAACAACTTTAATCATTTTGGTTCACAATCTTTTAAGTCAACTTTTCTTAGCCAAAGTGCCAAAGTAAAACAGTGTTGGTCATCATCATAATCATGGCTAAACAAAATGAAATAAAACTTCTAAACTGAGTATTCTTTAGCATGATTATGATCATGCATGCTTATGTATGCTTTGCTTACTCATACTTATCTAAGAACACAAGTCGATCAACCTTTGCAGTGGCGATGTTGCCTCTAGTACTGAAAAGTCTCAGACGGCGAGCTTGTAGCTTTGTGGTGACGTTTTAAGTGATCAGACAAATTGGTGGTGTTTTCTTGTTTTGTGGCCTCAACTTTATGACACTCCATGCAAAGTACCTCTTTTTGGTCAACATCCTCCTTTTTGTAGCCGAAATAGTTCCAAATAGATGATTTCGAACCAATCACTGTGCAGGCACGCTGTTGTGGGATGTGTCTCCAGTGTGTTTAGTTAGGACAGCTCAGTGTGTGTGTGTGAATGACAGTGAGCGCATGCGCGTATCTGAGGAGGGCGCGCCCTCCCCTCCCTAGGTGAGTTCCCGCGGAGCAGCGGATGAGGGTGTGTGACCAGTGTGAAGACAGTGACCAGTGTGCAGCTTGAAATGTGTAGTGTATTCATGTACAGCCAGCAAAATAAAGCATCGGAAACGTCGACAAGACAGCTCTTTGTTCTTATATGCCACAATCACACTAAACAGCGTGAAGTTTAGGGAGTTAACCCTGGGAAAAGAACCTCCGGCCCTGGAGAAGACGGATCTCCCCTGTATCTCCCAACCACGGTTAGGAGACAGAAGCAGGAACGGTTAACAACACGGAACGTGCATGTCACCCCAGCAACAAGCCATATAAAAAACTTGTGTTTACTGTGTGCTACTCTGGTGCTACCGTTCTCTTAATACACCATGGACTACTACCCTTCACATCGCATGTTACGGCGATGTGACTATCGCTCACGCACACATTGCGACATCGATGTTAAAACAGAATATCGTTCAGCCCTAGAGCAGACACCAGAAAGGTTTCATTGGTTTTAATTCAAAACAACTGAGGCCGAGCAGAAATAAACTGGCTCTCGGTAGCAGCGTCCGCCATGTTGAATGTTTTGGAGTAGCCGAGTTACTTGTGATTGGTCCGTCCACAAATTTGCAGAGGAAAGGATTTGCTGTAAGAAAGGGACTGGACCGTCCTCCTTTTTAGAAAAGGAAAACAGTCTGGTAAACAAGGCTACCGGTTTTCCTCACCAACATCAAAACATGCACAACATGGTGGCAGCTACCGACATGTTGAATTTCTCCACGAGGATAATAAAGTCACAAAATCATGCCTAGGATGTCACAGAGTAAATAAAAAAGAAGAGCAAGAATGGGTATTTTATATTGATGCTAAGGTTCCCAGACATCCCAACCTGCAAAAAGTCATTTCAGGGAGGTATCCCAAAGCAACCCCCCCCTCCCAAAGAAAAAAAAGAGGAAGGAGACAAGGATATGACATTTCACCACAGATCATGACTTTACTTGTATACTGAAATACAGCTGAATATAACAGTTATTTCCTAAATAACTTTCCTGTGTGCACACACACATGGAATGGCAGGTTATGTTCCACAATAAAAGCTCTATCTGAATGGAAGAACTGAGATATATTGGAGCAGCCTTCTCTGCGCTTAGCCTCCCTAACATGTTGTGGTCCCTAAAAGATATAAAAGCATAAAATATTATTTCTATAAGCTATAGGCCTATGCAATTATTCGTTAATTATGTTTAAATATGTAGATTACTTTTACTATTTATATAAGCTGCTTATACTATTTATGTAAACTGCTTTTATTTATTTTCTATTGCAACTAGCCTGAATAATATGCACATGAAATTAAACTTATCAACTCACCTCAACATGCCTTTTGCAATCATTTAGATAGACATAACTGATTAATTTGGTTTGGGAGAAGAGATAAAAGCCCGCCCACACTGACAATTGATTTGCAGAAACAGGCCAATCAGGATGCTCTCTGTCTTACAAGCGCTGCGCACACTCACACACTAGCACACACACGCACACTAGCACACACACGCACACTAGCACACACACACACACACACACACACTAGCACACACACACACACACACGCACACTAGCACACACACTAGCACACACACTAGCACACACACACTAGCACACACACTAGCACACACACGCACACACTAGCACACACACGCACACACACTAGCACACGCACGCACACACACTAGCACACACACGCACACACACTAGCACACACACGCACACACACGCACACACACTAGCACACACACGCACACACACTAGCACACACACGCACACACACTAGCACACACACGCACACACACTAGCACACACACTAGCACACACACTAGCACACATACGTACACTAGCACACATACTAGGGATGCACCGATACCGATACTGGTATCGGCCTCGATACCACATTTTCATAAGTACTCGTACTCGTTAAAAGTCCCCCGATACCAGGGGCCGATACCACGGTCTGAGAAATGTCTATGTTTGAGCGGCGTGTAAGGTGTTAATCACAGGCGCTGAGTGCCCGCCCCCAGGCCCCGGCTGCAGGCTGCAGCTCAGAGCGGGGAGAACGAAGGAAAGACGAGACATGTCAGCCGTGTGGAACTATTTCAAAGTAAATGAAGACAAAACAAAACAAAGGCGGACTGCAAATTGTGCTCAGCTAAATTGTCCAGAGGAGGCTCAAAATGTAGCGCATTTAACACAAGTAATTTAATCAAGCACCTAAAATCCCAACACGACAACGAGTATAAAGAGTTTACCCACGCTTCTAAACCAACACAACTCACACTGCAGCAAACTCTTGCAAGACGAGAGAAAATGTCCAGAGACAATCCACGTGCTGTGAAAATAACACAGGCAATCATCGAGTACATTGCATTGAGTGACCAGCCACTTTCGGAGGTAGAAAATGTGGATTCATGCCTCCTCCATGTTCTGAAACCCAGATGATCTCCCAAGCCGCTACATGACTGACACGGAGCTGCCTAAACTACACGACCGTGAACAAACACATCCACAGCCTACTGCAAGCCTCCTCTTCGCTTAGTTTCACCACGGATATTTGGACAAGCAGTGTTTGCCCTGCGCCTTGTTTTT